>CM051019.1:869508-874508 GCA_027704905.1 Muraenolepis orangiensis
CACCGATCTACATAAATCATTCTCAGTGGAGAATCAAATGCTGACCTAAATGGAACCCATAACAAACACACACACGCACACAATATGTTGTATCTGTGTTTGTGTGTGTGTGTGTGTGTGGTGTGTGTGTGTGTGTGTGTGTGTGTGTGTGTGTGTGTGGTGTGTGTGTGTGTGTGTGTGTGTGTGTGTGTGTGTGTGTGTGTGTGTGTGTGTGTGTGTGTGTGTGTGTGTTGTGTGTGTGTTGGGTGGGGTGGGGGAGGGAGGGGGATCAATATGAATATAGGAATCCTTAAGAGCCCAAAGTTGAGGTTCACCCTGGCGTCTGACAGAACACACAAGTTCCTGTTGTAGTAAACTATTGCTTTGACAGGATGTCACTTCAGTTCTGCGGCGCGCGAGAGAGAGAGCCGTGTGCCGCGCGCTGCCTCTTTATCTACGGCCTAAGGCTACTGTCATGGAGCCAGGGGGAGAGAGAGAGAGAGAGAGAGAGAGAGAGAGAGAGAGAGAGAGAGAGAGAGAGAGAGAGAGAGAGAGAGAGAGAGAGAGAGAGAGAGAGAGAGAGGGAGGGAGGGAGGGAAGGAAGAATAGGAGAGGTAATTCACTTGTCAGCTGCCTGATGAAATGCCATTTTAACTGAAACCGCTAATAGCTGCGTTACGGGGGTTGAGCCAGCCAGACACAACTTGCTGATTCGGAAGTGTGTGTGTGTGTTTGTGTGCTTATGTGTGTGTGTGTGTGTTTGTTTATGTTGGTTTATGTGTTGTGTGTGTGTGTGTGTGTGTGTGTGTGTGTGTGTGTGTGTGTGTGTGTGTGTGTGTGTGTGTGTGTGTGTGTGTGTGTGTGTGTGTGTGTGTGTGTGTGTGTTGTGTGTGTGTGTGTGTGTGTGTGTGTGTGTGTGTGTGTGTGTGTGTGTGTGTGTGTGTGTGTGTGTTTATGTGTGTGTTTGTGTGCTTATGTGTGCTTAAGTGTGTGTGTGTGTGTGTGTGTGTGTGTGTGTGTGTGTGTGTGTGGTGTGTGTGTGTGTGTGTGTGTGTGTGTGTGTGTGTGTGTGTGGTGTGTGTGTGTGTGTGTGTGTGTGTGTGTGTGTGTGTGTGTGTGTGTGTGTGCGTGTGTGTGTGTGTGTGTGTGAGTGTGTGTGTGTGTGTGTGTGTGTGTCGTGTGTGTTGTGTGTTTACGGGCGTTTAGCAGCCAAATCTAAAACAACCCTTTCGTCTCAGCTCTTTGTTAACTGCGGTTTGTTGCTCGCAGCACCGCAGCCTCTATTTCTGACTCCAAACCCGACCGGGTCATTGAGGTGTGTTGTTGGTTTGTTGTTTGTCTGTGAGTTTTCTGCGTTGATCTCCCTCTACTCCCTCCCTCCTCCCTTCCCTCCCCCCTCCTCCACACACACACACACACACACACACACACACACACACACACACACACACACACACACACACACACACACACACACACACACACACACACGCACACACACACACACACACGATCACCTACTTGCGAGTACAAAGACGGCGCTAATTACTCCCAGACCCCGGGAAGAAGAAGACGGTTATAAGGAGGAGAGGGAGGAGGGGAGGAGGAGAAGAGGAGGAGGGGAGGAGGAGGAGGAGGTGAGGAGGAGGAGGAGGAGGAGAGAGAGGAGAGAGAGCATGCATCCTCGGGTTTCTGTGGTGGAGAAACTGTGAAGTTTGCTGGGGGTAAAAGCGGTGATGTCGACGTGAGATTTAAAGGATCTGTCTGTCTAACTGCTGGGCGTTTAAGCGCCCCCCCCCCCCCCCCTCACACACACACACACACACACACACACACACACACACACACCACACACACACACACACACACACACACACACGCAACGCACACGCACACACACACACACACACACTGAAGTCACGCCCCCCCCCCCGTCGCTCGCGTCTCAACTTTTCGGTTTGATTAGGGATTCTGGGGGGTTTTCCTTTCTGTTGGGGAGGTTATTTCTGTGGTGGTTTATTCTTTTTGTTTAAGGGTGGGGGTTATTTAGTTCAAGATGTTTGTTGGTTTTTTTGTTGTCGAAAGTTGACAAAGAGAAGTTTAATGATTACTAATTTGGTTGCGTTTTTTTCTTCTTTTCTTTCAAACCAAAGTTTGTCGTTCCAACACGATTTACCGTCGTTGCTGTGCAATAAAGATGATAATTCTTTATGTTTTTGATTCAATAGGAGTTTTCAATGTCATTTAGATTGGCTATAGACACCCTCCCCCAACATATGTAATCAATCAATATAAAATATAACTGACCTGATGACTTAAAACCGGAAGGTTGCCGGTTCAAGTCCCCAGAAACACCTGCGGGCCCTTGAGCCCTTGAGCAAGGCACCAGACCAGAGATTTAGATTTAAAAGTCTAACACACGTTTGTTTCAAACAATTATTGACTTGGAGATATGTTCACCATGAATATGGAATAAAGCAAACGCACACATCTCTTCTGGTCTTTCTGGGGAAATCCTTGTTAACATTCAATCATTCAATCATTCAATGCATGACGACACAAAATAATCAGCTAAATTATTTGCTCAATAATAATGAATAAGCTAAATAGTGTACAAGTCTTTAGATTGACAGTTTGACATGGATTTCAGCCGTGTTAATATATGATCTCACCTCAACATATAGAATCAACACTAGACAGTCTTTATATACTGGCTACTGCATGGGATCAGCTAAATTATTAGCTAAATACATGAATAAGCTAAATAGTGTACAAGTCTTTAGATTGACAGTTTGACATGGATTTCAGCTGTGTTAATATACAGTGACAGAGTCCATTATCTTACTGATATACAAGTAAAAGTCTGGGATCATACATAATGAAATGACTTGACGTTGTTCTGAGAAGAGTTTACATAATTATCATTATAAAACGACCTATTGTATATAGGATATTCATCCATTTTCACAAAATAGACATAATCATTTAAGCTTGAAAGAATGATGCTTTCACATAGTCCCTATATATCTGGCAACGTTGTGTCTAGATGATTCGATGTATTAGATGTTAATAACTTTAACTTTGTTAAATGTAGGAAATATAGCTTTCGGACATGACTCCAATTTAAAACGCAGCTTTGTATGCCCAGTCAATCATATACAATACACCTTTGTGTAAAATGTCATTTAACTTTGGCAATACAACGTATTACAATCTCTGGCAATAAGCCAAAATGGAGAAAACCACATTATCGCTCAGATCAAATATTCTATAAACAATTACACACTAATGTGCTCCGAATGTGTTTTGTGTATACCTTCGAAATGTGCCAAAAATCTGTTATATGAGTCATACAAATGACTCATTTTCCGAAACACTTTAGTGAAATTGAATGAAAGCAAATAAAATGCCCAGAGTGATGAGAGGGTGAATTAGGCCACGCCCCTCAGACACCAACCGCGTCTCTAACGGACGGCGTCACAAACCCCGGTTCTACCGTCTCCTCCATTCTCATTTTAGTGGAGACATCTTAGCCACACACACACACACACACACACACACACACACACACACACACACACACACACACCACACACACACACACACACACACACACACACACGCACACACGCACACACACACACGCACACACGCACACACGCACACAGACACACACACACACACACACACACACACACACACACACACACAGCAATGAAAAGTGAAACACACACACACACACACACACACACACACACACACACACACACACACACACACACACACACACACACACACACACAAACACAAGAGAACGGGTTAAGAGAGCCCCGAGGCCAAGCGATTTACGCCAGAATGGGCTGAACGCTTCCTCACTGCGCTCTGCTGCGAGGCGTGGGCGCGCACGCACGCACGAACGAACGCACGCACGCAAGCTCGTGTCCGCGGCACGGCACTTACGTTACTTCACTCTACTTGGTCAATGCCTGCCGGGGGTTCCTTTTATTTAATACATAAATAAATAAATAAATAAAGCGGCTGACGTGCTATCAAGTGGAGACTTCTCTAGGAAAGGTTATTGTTTGCTAAACTATCAAAGGCAATAGAACCAGCGTGAAAAAAACACTAAAAGACATGTCACTTTGCTGCTCTTTTTGTTTATTTTTTATTGTATATATTATTTAAATGTTTTATTTGTATGGTATTGTTTTGGAGATGTATACTGCGGGAGGGAATTCCAATGTACCTGTTGCAATTGGCCAATACAAATATCTTGTATCTTGTATTTTGTATATTCCATATTACCCATATTTACATAATTGCAGACTCGGGGGGTCACCCCTAGTCTGCATTATGTAAATATCTCTCTCTATATATAATACAAACAAAAAATACAAACAAATTATATAATTAGTTTGTATTTTGTAATTCTTGCAATTTTATATTTTCTTTGCGCTCTTGAGCACATCTTCGGAGCTGGCTATAGCATGTCATTGTACATTGTACCAATACATTATACATGTGACCAACCAACCCAATCTGAATTAGAATCTGAATCTGACCACACGGCAACAAAATTGCTCAAAATGGAGGCCAGAAGGTCAAGGTCAAGGTCGGTGTCTAACTAGGGCTTGACATGCAGATGCTCAGACATATGGGACGATGGTTATTCTACATTCTAGCGGAGATTAAGTTCATTTCCAGATTCAAGGCAGACTCGCTGATGAGCGGCGTGGCGGTGAGCCCGTGAAGAGCCTGAACGCCATCTAGCGGCGGGTTGGAGAATCGCTGGTCCAAACAGAAGAAGTCATTCATATGATCGTTGTTCCTCTGACTGACTGACTGTATGTACGGCGTCCATGTGAACACCGCCCCCTGCTGTTATCACTTATTATAATCTGGCCCGCCGATCCAGAGATAACCTTATCCTCAAACAAACAATGTTATTTTATATTTAGCATTTGGAGTCAATTATGAATATACTCTGTATGGCTTTTTAAGGGAGTCCACTGGTCCTATAT
>CM051019.1:884508-887008 GCA_027704905.1 Muraenolepis orangiensis
GTCCTCTTTGTGCACCTATCCTCCACCTGGGTCGTGCGCTTGGGGTCCCAAACGTGTATTCCTATAACGGTTATTGCTCTTCCGCTGATGGAGGTGGAAGAAGAAGAAGAAGACCACCGCCTTCTTCATGACCGACCACCACCACCACCACCAGGGGGCGTCTATGTGGCTCCATCTCACCCCACCTACCAGCCTATAGGCGCTGTAGTTCAATTATTTCACATTTAATGATTCAAAAATATATCGTTTTATACCTATATTCATGTAGTATTGTCCCCTTTATTAATACCTATACTCATTGTCATACTAATTAATTGAATAGAACTGAACTCACATACCTTGGCTTTTGCTGAAATGACGTCACTGACCGCCACGCACACACTCAATAATCCCTCTATCCCTATGTAGAAGAATCCCAAGAATCCCTATTAGTTTGATATCTTTAGTTGTCCCCCCCCCCCCCCCCCCCCCGTCCCCACCTTAACAATCTACATCCACACAACTTTTTCCGGGTACAGTAAAAAAAGATATGAAAATGAATTCCACTTTGTAAGGTTATTGTTGGCGCGCGGTAGGTGTGCACGTGTTGCTCGCGCGTTATGTGCGCATCTTAAAACAATTTCCAACGTCTGCTGTATAGCAGCGACACAGCCACACGTGCGTGAGTATCATTCGAGTCTCTTTTAGATATACATACACGCGCACGCACACACACACACACACAGGTGGGGATGGAGGGAGAGAGAGAGAGAGAGAGAGGGGGGGGGGGGGGGGGTGGTGGTGGTGGGGGGGGGGAGATGGAGAGGAGTCAAGTGTAGCTTTCAGCAGGTGCCGCCCCGCGTGAGTGGAGCAGAGCGAGATAAAAGCAGTTGCTTCACACCCTTCGATTCTACCTCTCTCTCTACACGCCCCCCCCCCCCCATCCCATCCCAACCCAAACCCCCCTCAAACCCCCCTCTCCCCAAACACACACACACACACTTCCCTGTGAGTGCGGTGAGGTAGATTTGTAGTGACAGCAGCGGGTGCATTCGCCAGTCACAGCCCATAAAAGGCTCCGAGTGATCAAAGCTCCGCCGAGGCAGGGAGAGGCAGGGAGGCGCCCGCTATGTTGGCATGTGTGTGTGTGTGTGTGTGTGTGTGTGTGTGTGTGTGTGTGTGTGTGTGTGTGTGTGTGTGTGTGTGTGTGTGTGTCTCTCTCTCCGCGTGTCTCGCAGGGAGGCGGCGGAGTTTTTTTTTTTGAAGGTTTTTAAAACAAAACCGCCTCTCCCCGCACGGCGCTATTTACATTTGAGCTCCGTTTTGCCCTCGCCGGTAAAACATTGGTTTTGTTATTTATTTATTTATTTATTTATTATTCCCGCTCCCCCGCAGCCTGCCACGCGTGACATGAAGGACAGGGAGGGAGCGCATTCATCCGCTCCACCTGCCGCTGCCGCTCGGCTGCGCCAGGTGCGCCAGGTCTGCGCGCTCGCTGCCGCTCGGCGCTCGGCTGCGCCAGGTCTGCGCGCTCGCTGCCGCTGCTGCCGCTCGGCTGCGCCAGGTCTGCGCGCTCGCTGCACGCCGAGGATTGCGAGAGGGGAGGTAGAGAGAAGCGGGAGACTTCGACAGTACACACACACACGTACGCTTTTTAAACGGAAATGTCTCGCTCTGAAGACATGTGTAACAAGCCTCGACGACGTGAGGTGGAGGTGGAGCTGAGAGCGTGTGTGTGCGGGTGTGCGTGCAAGTGTGTACAGAAGTGTTCACAGTCCTAATCGAAGACTCAAGTTCGTTTTCAAGAGGCATCTTTTATTATGTTCAGCCAATCAGAGACAAGAGAAACCAACCAATCAGGGACCCCAATTCTTGGAGACACTATGTGTTGCTTTATTATATTTCCCTAGAGAGTAAACGAGTGTTAAACGATGTTTAAGTCATGTATTCATGGTTCTTCTTCTAACCCACCAGACACCAACATTCCTATAGATCCTCATTAAGACGTCTGATGGTCCTTCTCTTCCAATTAAGATGACTGGAAACCAAGACTTGTACGGCGCATTATAAAAAACAACACAGTAATAGATTGCCAATGCAATCCATTTCTTTCCCATCCCCGTTGAAGTGATAAGTATATATAGATTGAGAGAGAGCGAGAGCGAGAGAGCGAGAGAGATATATTAATCAGTGTATACAACGTTCCTCAGAATAGTAAAAATGCAATAACGAGACCATCAGCGTCTGATTTTGAGCATTGGACCATTTAATTCACCAACAGTTTTGTACGAAAAACAAACATTTGAGCATAGAGTTATATCAACGTAAATCAGGGCCTTCTGGGGATTTGTTTTATTTCCTTTTCTTGTTCCAAGCCTCTTCGCTCATCTCTATGTTACACTATGCGGTCGTGGTGGGAGCCGAGCGGCGACCCTCGACTGAAACTCTTACTGCGTTGGTGATCAAACTCTGAAAGAATAAGACTACGTCAACCTGGGAATCCTCACTGATCAATTAACAC
>CM051019.1:892008-914508 GCA_027704905.1 Muraenolepis orangiensis
TGTCCCTCTCCAAAGGACCAGACCCCCACGTGTCCCTCTCCAAAGGACCAGACCACCACGTGTCCCTCTCCAAAGGACCAGACCACCACGTGTCCCTCTCCAAAGGACCAGACCCCCACGTGTCCCTCTCCAAAGGACCAGACCACCACGTGCCCGCCAAGGACCAGACCCCCACGTGTCCCTCTCCAAAGGACCAGACCACCAGTGGAGGGATTTGGGCCCCTGGGTGGCTAAATGCAGAGAGGCTGAGGGATGGACGGCCACAGGGGAGGGAAATGTGTACACGACAGAAGTACACGGGGAAAGGGTTTTCAAACAGACACATTATGCATTTGTGTGGGGGAAACATGACATTTTGTTTAGTAGGGACAAGGGATATGATTCATGTGACAGTTTGATGATGTCTGCAGCACAGGAGGAAATTCCTGAGCTACAGAATTTGCCCGCATCACTTTGGGCTAAGGGGAAATATGATGTGGGACTGATTAAAAGTGTGCAACCCGTGGAGGTGGTTTCGGAATCAGATTATCGACCATGCGCACATCAGTATCCGTTGAAGAGAGAAGCGATAGAAGGGATTACACCGGTGTTCAGGTCACTACTAGATGCAGGAGTGATTAGACCATGTGACAACTCACCAGTGAGAACACGATCTTCCCAGTGAAGAAGATCAGGCCAGAAGGTGAGCCAGCAGACTGGAGGTTTGTACAGGATTTGAAGGCAGTAAATGCAGCAGTGCAACCACGGGCGCCAGTGGTACCTAATCCTTACACCATACCTTCTCAAATACCAGACAATACTAACTGTTTTTCTGTGATCGATCTGTCTAATGCATTATTTTCTGTACCGGTACACCCAGACAGCCAGTTCTGGTTTGCTTTCACCTTTGAAGGAAAGACCTTCACCTGGACCAGACTTCCCCAAGGGTACTAACCAGAGTCCCTAACCATTTACAATGCTGCCCTTCAGGCAGACTTGGAAGATCTAGAACTTCCATTTGAGAGCATGGTTTTACAGTATGTTGATGACCTGCTGTTATGTTCACCCTCTGAGCAGGCATGCAAAGCAGACACGGAGGCCCTCTTGTGCCACTTGCATGACAAAGGACACAAGGTCAGCAGAAAGAAACTCCAGTGGTGCAAGGAGAAGGTAATCTTCCTGGGTCACTCTCTGTCCCCGGGGGAGAAAACACTCACATCAACACGTGTGACTGCTATTCAGCAGATACCTAAGCCCATCACAGTAAAACAAATGCTCAGTTTTCTTGGAATGACATCCTACTGCAGGCAATTCATTCTAGATTACAGCACCCTGGAGAGTCCGCTGAGCGCAATCGCACACGGGCCTGACCTGACCTCCCACAGCAGTCAAGTGGACGCCAGAAGCAGAGGCTGCGTTCACAGAGATGAAATTAGCACTTTCATCAGCCCCGACTTTAGGCCTTCCAGACCCGACCAAACCATTCATTCAGATGGTAGACGTTAAAGGGAACTTTATGACGTCAGTGTTGACACAAGAGCATGGGGGACGAGCATGTTCCAGCAGGTTGGATCCGGTGGCAGCAGGGCTACCAAGGTGCCAGAGAGCAGTAGCCGCAGCAGAGAAAGCGGTTGTGGCTGGTGGAGATTTTGTAGGCTACTCACCACTAACCGTGCTAGTCCCACACGCAGTTGCAGCTTTTGTTATTGGAACAGAAGACATCCAGGCTATCAGCAGCCAGGTGGCTGCGGTACAACAACACCCTGTTGGATACCCCAAACATCACTGTGAAACGATGCAATGTCCTTAATCCAGCTACTTTGCTTCAGATTGAAGGAGATGGCGAACCACATGATTGCTGTGCTATTGTGTCTGCTGTTTGTTCCCCTAGGATTGACCTTAAGGAACACGCCATCCCAAACGCAGAAGAACAACTGTTCGTAGATGGCTCTGCCTCCCGAGACAGGGCCACAGGGGAGAATTGCGTTGGGTTTGCGGTAGTAACAGCACACACAACGGTCGACAGTGGTAGATTACCGACCAACTACTCTGCACAGGCAGCGGAGTTGTGTAGGCATGCGGAAGGCAGGCGTGTTAACATCTACACGGACAGCAGGTACGCGTTTGGAGTGGTGCACGACTTTGGCACACTCTGGAAACAGCGAGGGTTCCCAACATCGTCAGGCAAGCACATCATGACCACAATCTGATATCAGACTATTAGAGGCCATCTTACTGCCTCACCAGACTGCGGTCATCAAATGCGACGCACACACAGGTACCGCAGAATTCCCACCACAGTGTGTGTGTGTGTGTGTGTGTGTGTGTGTGTGTGTGTGTGTGTGTGTGTGTGTGTGTGTGTGTGTGTGTGTGTGTGTGTGTGTGTGTGTGTGTGTGTGTGTGTGGCAGGTTTTTAACCTTTGATGTCCTGCCCATGTACGTCTGTGCGAACCAGTCCGAGTCCATGGCTTTCAGGTTCGCCATGATCTGGCCCTGAGCAAAAGAAGAGAGACCACAGTCACACACACACAATTACCATAGTTACCATAGTTACCAGACAAGGGGAGGAAACTGATTTCTCTCAACACAATCCCCGATTGGCCATAAATAACTCGGATCAGACTTAAAAGAGGAAGTCGATACTACCGCTTCAATTATGATGAACAGCAAATTATATATTAACGGCACAATATGTACGGAGGCAGACAGACAGACTCTTAGCATGCCGATCACACCGTGACCCCCACAGCAGACGGTCGACTCACTGCGAAGGCCTCGTGGAACTCGAAGACGTCGATGTCGTTCACGGTGAGGCCGGCCCGCTGCAACACTGCTGGGGTACCGTACGCTGGCCTGCAGGGGGTCAATGTAGGGTCAACAGAACACCAATCGGAGAGGGGTCAAAGTAGGTCATTGTAGGTCAATGGGTCAATGTAGGGTCAACAGAACACCAATCACACCCGCGACTATCCAACGGCACTCCATAAGACACCATGGTCTTGGCAGCCGTGCCCGGGGTTGGTTTTAAGAGAAAAGCATTGACCTTTGACCTGGATGATGGCACGGGGTGGCTGGGTAAAGACATTTTGCATTGCGGTATTGCGTATTTTTCCATTTTTTTTACAAATTTGATTCGGTCATTATAAATTGCAACGGAATGAACAGAGAGATCAAACACAAAAAGGATATGAGAATAGAGAACAGAAGTGAGCTCACATTTAGCTGTGCTGTTAAATAATTTTTTGAGAGTTGACACGAGGAAAGGGACTTACCCCAACAGGAGCTGGTCTTTAGGGTCCTGGGACACATACACAAAGTCTCTGTGTGACACACACACACACACACACACACACACACACACACACACACACACACACACACACACACACACACACACACACACACACACACACACACACACACACACACACACACACACACACACACACACACACACACACACACACACACACACACACACACACACACACACACACACACACACACACACACACACACACACACACACACACACATTAGCCTTGCACGGGAAGCAGCTCATCCACCCAATGCTCAGGCTCCAAAACGATATGTCAAATGTGTAAAGTTGGCAAAATAAGCAAAATAAGACTCAAAATGATTAAATTTGTGATAAACAAAATACATTCAACAACAATCAAAACTATTTGAATAGAGTTTTACACACCATCACGGTAACCGGGTATACAGAAGTATACAGCCCCGCGGGGTCTGATATCCTACTATCCTCCGTAAGCCAATAACATTAGACGAAGAACCGATATGAAATTAAAACCTAGCGGCTATGAAACAAATATAGAAGTGACCTAAAGCCAGAGCGAAAAGCACTCGCCATTAATCTGGGCTCCAGCAGTCCTACTATGTTATAGCAGAACGTCTGGGGGGAGGCGGGCATAGAGCCTGGCCCGGAAACCAGAAACCGAAAGGGGCGGAGTTACACCCGACTTCCTGTTTAGTTACAGAGGTATCCTACCGAAGAGAGTGTGAGTGGATGAAGCTTTCAGAAGGGGACTTTAACAATAGGCCGATTTTAAACTTGATCCTAAGAGAGCGGGTGCCTAAGCCTCACGAACTGACGGCCCATACGTAATGTAACGGTTTGGTTTTCTTACCTGAGGTAGGCTTTAGGTTTGTAGCCCATGGCCAGGGCCTTCTCTTCAGACATGATGAGCACAGCTGACGCCCCGTCAGTCTGCACCGACACACACACACACACACACACACACACACACACTTAGGAGGCAGCCCAGACATGGATGTGCCTGGCTGAAAATATGCAGAGTGTGTGTGTGTGTGTGTGTGTGGTGTGCGTGCGTGGTGTGTATGTGTGGTGTGTGGTGTGTGTGGTGTGTGATATGTGGTGGGTATGTGTGTTGTGTATGTGTGGTGTGTATGTGTGGTGTGTGTGTGTGGTGTGTGCGTGCCTGGTGTGTGTGTGTGTGTTGTGTGTGTGTGTGCATGGTGTGTTGTATGTGTGGTGTGTATGTGTTGTGTGCGTGCGTGGTGTGTGTGTACCAGGAAGGAGGAGTTGGCGGCAGTGACCGTGCCATGGGGCTTGATGAAGGCTGCCTTCAGCTTGGACAACTGCTCCATGGAGGAGGGCCGGATGCCGTTGTCCTTGGACACGATGTCCCGTCCTGGTGGTTTCGGGACAGACGGTAAAAGGTGTAGTGTATCAAATAGGGCTCAACAGAAGTCGCAATACGGCCAAGTGCAATATCTAAATCGCAGGAGCAAGTGCAAATGGGTTAAAATGAGTAAATGTTTATTTACTACACGATTATAAATTAAGTAGTGCAGTGCTGCAGAGATGCCCTGTCCTACACATTTACTGTTCTGTGCCAAAACATGTTTGTTTGGTACGACTGTTACATCATGACTTTAAGTTTAGTTTTTGCAGTGCATTTGTGATGCAAAAGTGATTGCCACATCATTCCCACCAAGTATGCATAGTACCTTTGTATGTAGTATGCATCGTATCGCAAGAACTGTCAAACACTCAAGTATACATGTATATAGATTCCTCCCTTGGAATTTGTGTTATGTCATTATTTTCTTTCCCTATCCTACCTTGCTGTTCAATTTATGGTAAATATATAGTAGCAATAAATAGGAAATATATAGTAGTATATATATAGCATAGTATATTGTGCAATATGTGTAATTTGTGTTGATTTTCTACAGTAGGTGCTGCTTAGTTATATATAGATCTATATATATATATAAGTGTTGTTGTTGTTGATTATGAAGGCAGTTATGTGTGCAACATTTGAGTCCAAGTCAAATTATTAGTATTGTATATTGTATATAAGTGTATAGTATTGTATTGCATTGTATTGTATTGTTGTTGCAGTTCTTCCAAGCCTTTTTAAGTACCTGGCACTTTGAAGGAGATGACGTCCTGCAGAAGGCCCTCGTCCTGGGCCTTCTTGGCCAGGGTGTGGGAGCGCAGGGCGTACTCGTCCTGCTCCAGGCGCGTCACGCCGAACGCCGCGGCCAGCCGGTCGGCGCTGTGGCCCATAGTCTCCTCCGTGGAGAACTCCGCCACGGCGGGAAGCTGAGGAGGAAGAAGAAGAAATATGGAGTTAGCATGCGTTGGGCACCTTTTACAATTAAAATTGTCGATACATGTCATGGGGGTTGTGGGAACCCTGGCGTTGAAGGGCTAGTTATATTGGTGTTTATTTGTCTTCTGTAGGTATCCCTTGTAGGGCCATTCAGATATTCAATGACGTGCTCCGTAATGAATTGTCTGGCCTTGGCTGGGCAGCAATTGAATTCCACATCCGGCCTTGCGTCGTTTAAAAAAATATATATAAAAATAACAGCCAATCAGATTCAATAACGACGTGACCCTTCACTGCTCTCGCTGTTGCCAAATCGGGTCGGAAGTAAAGCAAAACGTGTCCTCTGAGAAAAGCCTTCTGTGCAGATTTCTGATCCATCCTTTAAACATTGTGATCCGTTCTATTTCTGACTATTTCTCTGCATGAACTAAGGACTCTTTCCGCCGAGGGTCGAGTGGTCCTCTCGATTTTTTTGATTTTTGAGAGATGCTTTCAATGAACTTTAGGTCAGACTGATCTGCAGAGAGAAACAGAATGTGAACTCATGCAAGATCAGGAGTGTCTCACAAGGCTATAGTAGCGACACTTGAACCCGTGGTCCGGTTTCGGCTCTTTGTACTGTAGGTAAGGTACTACTGCCTTAAAAGTATGGCGGCTCGGTACCCAGCCCTACCGATGCGGTAGCTCAGAGAGTGTGAGTGAGTGAGTGAGTGAGTGTGTACCTCTGGGGTGAGGTGAGACATGCGGATGCTCCCGAGGAGGCCCAGTCTCTGGCCCATGGTCTTGGCCCTGCTCAGGGACAGCATGGTCTTGCGCATCTTGCGGCTGTGGCGGATGGGGACGTCCGACATGAACTCCACGCCGCCCGCCACAATCGTGTCGCACTGGCCCGCCGCAATCAAACCCACACCTGTCGAGGGAGACAAGCGAAGAGTGTGAAAAAGTGAAAGAGAAGAGTGAGTGACTATATGTACTACTGGTCGATACATGCTTCATAAGAGGACTCCATGAGAGTCCATAGAGAGCCCTGTAGGACATGGGAGATGTGGACCCACCGGTGGTCATAGCCTGGTTGGAGGAGATGCAGGCCATGGTGACCGTGTGGGCTGGGATCTTGTCCGAGAACCCCGACCCCAGCGCCGCCTGACACATAACACACGCACATTTCCTCATCAAGATCAACCGTCCATAGAGGCACACTGATGTATTGTGCAAGACATCACACAGGATAAAGAGAGAGAATGTCACTGCAGGCACTGGCTACAGTGCAGTTTCAAATGACTTGTTTTATGCAACAAAAAAATGTACCTCTCTGGCTATGTTGCTGGTCTTGACCTCCTGAATGACCGTGCCATAGATGATGTAGTCTACGGCGTCTTTAGGCAGAGCCGTCTTGTTCAGCAGACCCCTAGCGAGAGCCCAAACCCAGTTTACCCACGCGGCATTGGCAATATGAAAGTATGACTAATAAAAGACATTAGGGCAGCTCATTCTGTTGAGGACACACACACACACACACACCCCCCCCCCTCTAGGATGGGTTAAATGCAGAGAATTGCACACTGTGTTCACATGTATGTGACCAATAAAGAGGACTGAATCCTCCAGATTTAGATAACACAAGCAGCCTTTAAGGCATGCAGCTTTCAAGTGGGCTTTTTCCATATGCATTCAGTACATTATTAGTTCATTGTGTATTAGTATTATATATGACACACACTTACTGCAGTGCAGCTCTGGCCAGATCATGAGGCATCATGTCACTGTATCTGTGTACGAGGAACAAGATCATCACTTTCACACCTCATCTCTGTCGTTTGTGGAGTGAACGGCATTACTATTTTTAATATTATTATTATTATTATTATTATTAAGCCAAATCAGAGAATCTGCATTAGAACAGTGATCTTGGTTTCATTAGTACTGCTGCGTTCAACTACACAAGTTATAGACTAAACAAGTACAGATAGACACGCTTTGGATTTTACTATTTTATTACTGCCAATTTGCACTATACGTATTGTTGTATATGCCTACGTATTACTGTAATAATACTGTAAATTGTGCAATTCATCTGTCAATACATTTAGATTTCATTTAGTTATATTTTGTTTATACTAGTTTAGTTTAGTTTGTTGTTATTAGTTTTTAGGTATTAGTATATTTTGTGTGCATTTATTCCCTGTTTCAACTGTTGCACATTCATTTCCCTCGGGATAAATAAAGTTATCTTGAATCTTGAATTTTTGTGTTTGTACTTCTGTAGTGTTTATTACTGGACAGGCTGGACAATAATATATATCATATATGTGATGATATCGAGATATAGTTATACACAATTCTGTTGCGGACCTTTATGATAACATGCAAATGTGGCTTGTTATAACATAAGTATTACATAATGCTCATGAAAGAGTCAAGGTGAGGAGAGTGCTGGCTAACGGAGCAGAGTGGACACACATACGTGGTTCCAGAGAGCAGGAAGGGTGTCCGGACACCTTCCACCAACACGATGTTCTTCACCCCTGGCCGGGACAGAGACTTCTTGCTCTTGGTCTGGACTGGAAGACAACAACAGGGGTTAGACAGGGAGCCTGTGACATACAGTAGTGGCGTTGGATCCGAGTTCCCCTGCAACGGCCTCAATTGGTCCTGGCCCCCCGTGACGCCATTCAGACATAACAACGAGCTCTGCCAGGAAAACTCTAACCTGAACTCAAGGCGAGATTCACATTCGGATCATTCCTTGACCCATAAGTAATCTAAGCACCAAGTGTTCCATACATAACTATTTGAGTTATCTTGCTAAAAGACAAACAAACAGACAGACTAACAGGAGCCAAAACATAACCTCCTCCCATCTTGGATGCCGGAGTCTACAAATTAATGTGAGAATGAGAGACTTGCTGGTCGTCGAGGGGTTTGCTTTTCATGCCTGCTAGACTAGTTAAAGGAACCATTGACATGGGAAGACTTACTATGAACCTGGAGCTGAGCTGTAGTGCTGAGGGAGCGGGTCGCTGTGGACACACACACACACACACATACACACACACACAGTTGTGAATCTTGCTCATAGAGATGTCGCTTGAAGCCTGCAATGTCAGTACATGCATCATATTGTTATGATGACCCTGAGCCTTGTTAGGGGTGATTGAACATAGAGGACTCACCACACTGTACAGCCCAGGCAGGACTGATTGGAGAGCAGCGCATTGTGTTCCGTAGCATCGAAGCCATGTTGAATCTGCAAATGTATTTAAAAGATAACCATTGCATTATGTGTGTGCAACCACATTATGTGTGGTTGTGGATGAGGTGTCATCCATGACCACACCCCTCCAAACACACACAACACTCACAATCACACAAACGTTGAAAACTGCTAACGTGCAGCAGCATTAAAGATTCAAGATTTTAGTACTGCACTATCATCACATCGTCCTTAACACACAGTCATACGTTGCTGGACTTTCTGGACTCATTCACTCACTGTATTAATGATGCTGCTGCACTACTGGGACTTTAAAATGCTTTAAATGCTTTTTGCACAAAATAACATGTACATAAGACCCTCAATCACTTTATTGTTATTTTTATGTTCATTTTGTTATTTATATATTGTGTATAGTATTCTTATAGTATTGTTCTAGAATTGCACACTGCGGGAGAGAATGGAGAGTAAGCATTCCAGTGTACTTGTTGCAAATACAATTCTTGAAGTACACTGGAAGGCTTACTCCCCATTCTACAATACTATAAGAATACTATACACAATCAAACAAATGAACATACAAATAACAATAAAGTGATTGAAGGGTTATGCCTTATATCCCTGCCATCTCGACAAAAACGCGTGAGTCCACTAAATTGACTCATCGACTTATCCTTGTAAATCCATACAACAACCGGTCATGATATATACACACACATACATATATATGATGATATATATAGTACATATATACATACATACATACATACAATACATACATACATACATAACACACATACATACACATACATACATACACACATACATACATATATACATACATACATACATATATATACATACATATATATATATATATATATATATATATATATATATATATATATATATATATACACATACATACGGTTAACTTTAGATCATACACTTTCCATCATGACAGGTCACCAGAAGTCAGACCGTCCGTTAGCCCCGCCCCCCTCCCTTCATACACTAGTAGCGGTGAACCTTCACCCACATTGTGCTCCTGGGTTAATGACAAGGGCAACATGCAGAGAGACACTGTCCATCATCCCAACGCAACTCAATGGAGGCCTTTAGCGTCGCCCTATACCCGTGTGTTCGTAGCCATGACAACGCGAACACTGACTTTGAACTGAAACAGTCGGTGTGTCCTCGAGCTGGTGATCTCGACGCTAACTCACGTTAGCTTAGCAACTTAGTTCCATCGGCCGATACGTGGACGGCGCGAAGAATGTCCATTTTAGTGGAGTCAACACTTAGCAAGGGAAACGTGTACATGTTGTCTAGCAAGCAGTGGGTGGTGTAATGATAGATATGTTATGAAGTCGGAATACATTTACCGGTGAGTGTTGGGTTGTCCTACTCCACTCCACTGCTCTGTCTGTCTGTCAGTCAGTGACTACAAAAGCCGCTGACGCGCTCAGGCCCCCTTTCAAGTATTTATTTAGCTGACCTAAAATATGCCTGCCTAGACTCTTCAACAAAATAACCACAGTGATACACGTGTGGGCCTTTGTTGAACATTAATGTTGTTATTTAATTAAAAAACAATTCTGCATTGATCTTAAACTGCTTAAAATAGTATGATATCATATCAATGAACCGAACATTTATAATAGGATTAAATGTAGCGGCATTTTGAGGTCCTCACGCCGCTTTTGGCATGAAGCACTCTAGCGCCCCCCAACTGCCCGTAGTTGTAATGTCCGCTGCGTCATATTCTATCCAGTGTATGGTCATATATATTTGGCTTTAAGTTGGCAGGAATTTTGAAGATTCACAACTAACAACTATACTGCTATACTATAGGTATAGTTATTTTATTTTATTTGAATTGTTTTAATATTCTCCGTGTAGGCTTCGTCCGTCGCTTCATTGATTGAATCACGGTGAACTTTCACCTAGTGGGAGCCTTGGTGCCCTCCCGCCACAAGAGGGCACGAGAGGGAGCACCCCGAGTCCTCAGCATCCTGCTCATTCTCAATTAGCCAATTAAACGAATGCCAATTAGGGTACAATTATATACACAGATATATATAGATATATCTATATATATCTGTTTAAACTGGCATATTCCATATAAACTGTACCATGTGTTTCTTGTAAGTTTACTTCCTGTTGTTTGTCTTGTTTTAAACCCTGCGGACACTTCGTGAAGTCCACTGTTTTTAATTTTGTATTTTACTGTAGCATATATGCTCTGTAAGGTGTCCTTGGGTGTCTTCAAAGGCGCCCCACAAATAAAATGTATTATTATTATCATTATTATTATTATATATAATTGTATAACATAAGATATCAGGACTATATATGGATATTAATATATATATTTAACCATATATACATATATATATTAATATCCATATATAGTCCTGATATCCTATGTGATATGCGGTATTAGTTCTATTTCAGAAATGTAACAATGCTATTATGTCCATCATGCAACAACGACTGTCATTAATTAATCACGCGTTTAGTTGGTTTGCAAATGTAAAAAAAAAAAAGGATGTATTTCATAAATACATTGCCAACGTCTCCTTGGACACAAGGGCACCCCACCCCACCCCACCCACACCCCCACCCACCACCCACCCACCCACACCAACCCACCCACCCACCCCCCACCCCACACCCCACCCACCCCACCCACACACCCACCACCCACCCCACCCACCCCACCCCACCACCCCACCCCACCCACCCCACCCCACACCACCCCACCCACTCACTTCCGCTGTTTTTATTTTTATTCGATTTTTATATATTTATATATTTATATATTTATATATTTATATATTTATATATTTATATATTTTATTTCTATTTGACTTTTAGTTTGTTAGTTTTCCCTCTTGATGCCAGAGTGTCTCTCTCCCTATAGACTTTTTGAGACGTGCTGGAAACTTGGGCAACCAGTCATCCCCACCGCGCACCACCACTGGCCGGCTGTCGTGTTTCTTAAGTGTGTATTAAGTCTCTAAACCGTTTATTTTCCCCTTTCTCCGTGTCTCTCCGTCAAGCTGGAACACATGTCACCCACCAGCTCAAGGATGATGGGGCGGTTATGCGGCTCGACGACCCGACAGCCATGGTATGCATCGACGTTGCTGTTGCTGTTGTTGTTGTTCTTCTTCTTCCTCTTCTTCTTCTTCTTCCCGAGTGTGTGTGTATGTATGTGTGTGTATGTGTGTGTATGTGTGTGTATGTGTGTGTATGTGTGTGTGTGTGTGTGTGTGTGTGTGTGTGTGTTAAGTTTGTGTCTTTTTTCTCTCCTTTTGGTTTTGATTGACATTCTTTTGTGTAGCTGTCTATCTTATTTTGTAATAGTCTGACAGATTTGATGTGACTACCTGCGTGTGTGCGTGCGTGCGTGTGTGTGCGTGCGTGCGTGTGTGTGCGTGTATGTGCGTGTGTGTGTGTGTGCGTGTGTTGTGGCAGGTGAACATGCTGTCTGTGGAGCCGGAGCTGTGAGCGTGAGGTGAGGTCGAGGAGCTCACCTCTACCCGGGCATCGACCAGCGCTGACATGACAAGTTAGAGCCCCAGATCACAACAACAACAACAACAACTAAACGACAACAACAACAACGTCATCGTCAGACGCGGGGTGATGACACCCCCCCCCCCTCATCAATACCAATTAAAGACCCTTTATCCAACAGGCCACGGGCCACTTTTAACCAGGCAGAAAAGACTAGCGTGTAGATTAGATTAGATTAGATTAGATTCAAATGTATTGTCATTGCAGCACAAGTACAGTACAGCGAAAATAATTTAGCCTCTAACCAGAGTGCAAATGTTGCAGTAAAGTGCATGGTAATATAATATAATATACAGTTTAAATGTACAGGTTTAAAGACAGTCTAGGTATAAATGTGATATGAGCATAATAACAGGTATATGTACATACAGGTAAGTGATCATTTAACATAGTGATCAGGGGTATGCTATTATTGAAAGCAGGATACAAATATATAGATGTAAATGTATATACCTGAGCATATATAGTTCCTCAACCGGCCTTTAGGTGGTTAACACAAAGAAGGACCTGTCAGCTGTCTGTTCTGAGTCAACAGGAGGAACCAATGTGATGTCATTTCTCATAACACAAAGACAATACTAATGTTATTTTCTTCTTTAGGTGAGCACAAAGTGTCCAGTATGAATATCTCTGCTATCCAGGTTGTAATACACACATACATCTATCTGCATACCCTGATCACTACCTAATTAAATACTCACTTACCTGTATGTACATATACCTGTTATTATGCTCATATCACATTTATACCTAGACTGTCTTTTAACCTGTACATGATATTATATTACCATGCACTTTACTGCAACATTTGCACTCTGGTTAGAGGCTAAATTATTTTCGCTGTACAATGACAATCAATTTGAATCTAATCTAATCTAATCTAATCTAATCTAATCTAATCTAATACACATACAAAAGCATCCAGCAACACCTACAACTGTATGCTGTACTGCCATGGCTGCTCTGCGGCTGTTATGTTGTATTATTTGCTTAAGGCCGCATCAGCTGACAGCCTCCCCCACCACACCACACCACCCCCACCCCCACCCCCACCCCCCCCCCCCCCAAACACACACACACACACACACACACAAAAGAAAGGTGGGCCTTCCCTGGAGCGTTTGACATGATGCTGACAGGCAGGAACATCAGGGCCCACGAGGCGAAGGGAGATGGGGCCCGGTGCACCAGCTTGAGGACCCTCTGGGTATGTGGCGGTCGCTGTGGGCGATACACGGATGGGTCGGGGCGGTACCCTTTCAACGGGGCCTTTTTAACATAGTGTTTAACGTGCATCACGCCTCATTTGGCTGCCAGCGATGTGCTTGATAGTCTTTTGTTCCTCTCCTCTCGCTGTATGAGAGGTCTTTAGAGCAAGGCCCGTGCAGGAGGAGCTCATTTGAATATTGAATACCTGTGTGTTCATTTTTTTTAAATGGTTGCAAACCATTCCAAATAGGTTGATTTTAATCCGTCGTCTCCTAAATGTTTTACTCCAAAAGTTAACGTAACGATACAATTGTAATATAATGTGAACAATAATTTGCAAAAGAAAGATACAAGACGCATGCATTTAGTTGACGTTTAACATATTCCACAAAGTAGTGTTAGTTAGTGAGATATATTCTACCCTTTTTTTTCATATGCCAGGTAATCCTGGTACTACTGAAGTGGGTTGAAATGGGATTATTATGTAATGTAATATTATGTTTTTAATAATCTGTGCTTATGTCCTGTTTTACTTGCAAATACATCATATTACAGTAAGATGCACTGTCTGTACCATCGCATGTTGTCTTTGAACAAAAGAACAGAAGAATATTTAATTTATGATAAGGTCCGAATTCGGACTGGGTTCTGAATCTGCCTTCAATCGGTTTCTGACAGACAATCGTTATACTTGGATTCAAGCCTTGGTTCACACTGCTTTGCCGACGCATGTTTACCACTTAATGACTTTGCATTATACATTGATGTATAGTAAAGCGGCTTCACAATGGATTCCAGTAGAGGTCGAGCTCTACTTGTACAATGTGCTACTAGAGAAAAGAACCGTGAGGGGTTCTCGAACAGAGACACCAGAACATCTCATTCTGGACAGACACAAGGAACAGGTCTTAAACCTGTGCAGTTTAAAGAAGGTTAAATGTATTGTCATTGCACAGCAGCACAAGTACAGTACAGCGAAATACATTTGACATCTATAACCAGAGTGCAAATGTTGCAGTAAGTGCATGGTAATATATAATGTACAGTGGTTAAATAAGATCTACTAGAACAGTCTACTAAAAAAACTACTACTAAAAACAGGTATAAAATATGAGATGTGTGCAGAATTATAGGTATATATATATACACAGGTAAGAATACTAGTATAAACAGGTAGTGAGCAGGGTTATTCAGTTAAATCAACAGTTGAAGATTATACTGTATATACGGTAAGTACAGTAGAAATGTACATGGCTACCATACAGGTTTGCAAACAATAAATATGTCAACTATAGGTAGAGGTAGGGCGTTATGATACAGTGCAAGGCCGTTTAAGACATTGATGGTGAAAGGGTATTGTCAGCAAGAGTTCAGAGTTTGTATGCATGCAACCCATAGACCCTATGGCATGGTCGTAGGACAAAACACAGGTGTCGCTCATCATACTTACTATGGCTCTTCTCTTTATATGTACCAGGGCACACGGGGTCGCAGACTTATCACCGGTTTCCTACCTGGCACCACAGTGACACAACATGGCCACTAGAGGTCACCAAGGTTTCACTCAGGGAGCTTACCCGTTGTTTCACGTTATTGCGTGTGGGCGTTAATGTGTTCAGTTTAAATGCTTTTTTCTTTTTTCCAAAAAGGTGGATATGTATTTGCCTGGGAGAAAGCTATGGTAGCCAAGGTAGATTTGTCCTGATTTGACTGATTTGTTGCCGTATAAACGTGTTGTTCGACGTTGCTGTCTATCACCACCATAGCCGGCTGTAGCTATCACTATGTTCCACCAAAATATAGCGTTAGTTGACAAAATACATCTATATATCAAAGGTCATCTGGCCGTTCCGCCCTGCTGGACTTGGTGGACACACACACACACACACACACACACACACACACACACACACACACACACACACACACACACACACACACACACACACACACACACACAACACACACACACCCTAATAATGCCATGTATCCTATATTGCCTGTACTATCGGGAGTTCATAGAGTTTTCCCAAACCTTAGTCGACCCAAAGAGAGAGTGCTGAATGACTACTTTCGGTTATTAAATCTATTTATTGAATCCTCTTGATGGTCACATCCATGTCCACACACACAGTGAAATGTGTTTCTCGGCATTTAACCCATCCTAGTATGAGGAGCAGCGGGCAGCTATTCTATACACAGAGTCCGAGGAGCTGTGTAAGGGGTCTGGTGCCTTGCTCAAGGGCACCTCGGCAGTGTTTCGGGGAGTTAAACCGGGGACCGTCCGGTTCCCAAGCCAAGTCCCAACAGACGTGAGCTACTGTCTGTACTGCCTGGGCCTGCACAACTGCCTGTGTCACACTCTGTATTGTGTTTTTATATATATATATTTTGTGATTCATTTAGTGTCCATTCAGAAGAAACATTTTCATGACACCTTCTGCTTGCAAAATGCTCTCAAAACCAAAAAGCAAATCAATCATCAAACAACTTGTAGTCAAATATAGAATATAGTCTTTCAATCGGTCATCATAGGAATATAGGTCATTACACAATGGACAACAAAGTACAAAATACAGCCATCAATATGAACCGTTTCAACCTTACTGTACTTAGAATAATAATAATAATAATAATAAATGATATGTTTGTACTTTTACTTTCTATCATTTTCAGTGCCCTGTAATGATAAAAAAAAATAAAGCTGTGTATATTTATATATCTGTGTCATGAGTAGATATGTATAGATATGTATACGGCACTGGAACAATCTTTCACAGAAGCCTGTGTGAGAAGAGATATACATCAGTGTGTTACTTTAAAAGAGAAATTGTCACACACACACATACATATCTTGATCTATATATACTGTACAGATATATATATAGAGATAGAGATGTATATCTATACATATAGTAATATAGATAGATAGATAGATATAGAGAGTGATGGCTGGTGGTGATATTGGGTGGGGGGGGGGTAACTAATTATAGGCCTACCCATCAATAGTTTACACTGCAGCAACAGCACTATCACATCTGAAAGTGTTATATATATATGTCATATACATAAATGTGAAGTTCATACTCCGTTTGGTGATGATAAAAAACGTCTATGTCCCACAGACAGCTTCCCTGTCTCCCCCTGGAGGCTGAGACAGGACACTGCACTCTAGCAGTATTAGAAGTGACAGCAATACAGCACGTGCTCTACAACCACATTATAGAGAAGCTCCCTCAAGAATGGCCTGAAACCAAACAGCTCTCTCCCCCTCTCCCCCTCCCTCTCTCTCCCCCTCTCCCCCCCCCTCTCTCCCCCTCTCTCTCTCCCCCTCTCTCCCTCCCCCTCTCCCCCTCCCCTCTCTCCCCCCCTCTCCCTCCCCCTCTCCCCCCCCTCCCTCCCCCTCCCTCTCTCTCCCCCTCTCCCCCTCCCTCTCCCCCTCCCTCTCCCCCCCCCCCTCTCTCCCCCTCTCTCTCTCCCCCTCTCTCCCTCCCCCTCTCCCCCTCCCTCTCTCTCCCCCTCTCCCTCCCCCTCTCCCCCTCCCTCTCTCTCCCCCTCTCCCCCCCCCCTCTCCCCCTCTCTCCCCCTCCTCTCCCCCTCCCTCCCTCCCCCTCTCCCCCCCTCTCTCTCCCCCTCTCCCCCTCCCTCTCTCTCCCCCTCTCCCCCCCCCTCTCTCTCCCCCTATACGTCTGCTGCGCTGTCATTGGTCGAAAGTCAGAGGTCTGGGCTGAGCAACCAATCACGGTCGGTATGATGTCATAGGTAGAATTCAAAAGGGGTTCCTTTAGAATTCTACCTATGACATCATCGGCTCCGCGTTACTTAAGACCGTATTCCGTCCAGCAGGTCATTGTCAACATAGACACTGGATGAACAGGACGGTCAAAAGGACAGGCTCTCACATCGGGCTGCTCCCAGGTCCCACGTCCCATGGCAGTGTCCCGATGTAACGTGCTGAAGTCAGCCAGGGTTACCCCAGAACAGGCCCCTGCATCGGGCTGCTCCCAGGCCCCACCTCTCATGGTTGTGACCAGTTATAACGTGCTGAAGTCAGCCAGGGATACCCCAGGACAGGCCCCTGCATCGGGCTGCTCCGTAGTGTCCGGACGTAACGTGCTGAAGTCAGCCAGGGTTACCCCAGAACAGGCCCCTGCATCGGGCTGCTCCCAAGCCCCACGTCCCATGGTTGTGACCAGCTATAACGTGCTGAAGTCAGTCAGGGTTCCCCCAGGACAGGCCCCCATGGTTGTGACCAGCTATAACGTCAGCCAGGGTAACCCCAGGACAGGCCCCTGCATCGGCTGCTCCCAGGTCCCAAGTCCCATGGTGGTGTCCGGACGTAACATGCTGAAGTCAGCCAGGGTTACCCCAACAGAGGCCCCCACATGTGGCTGCCTCCAGGCCGCCATGGTTGTGACCAGCTATAACGTCAGCCAGGGTAACCCCAGGACAGGCCCCTGCATCGGCTGCTCCCAGGTCCCAAGTCCCATGGTGGTGTCCGGACATAACATGCTGAAGTCAGCCAGGGTTACCCCAACAGAGGCTCCACCCGATGCTACACCCCATGCTAAACCCGATGCTCCACCGGATGCTACACTTGATGCTACACCCTGTGCTTCACCCGATGCTCCACCCGATGCTCCACCCGGGGCTACACCCCATGCTAAACCCGATGCTCCACCCGATGCTACACTTGATGCTACACCCTGTGCTTCACCCGATGCTCCACCCGATGCTCCACCCGGGGCTCCACCCGATGCTACACCCCATGCTAAACCCGATGCTCCACCCGATGCTACACTTGATGCTACACCCTGTGCTTCACCCGATGCTCCACCCGATGCTACACTTGATGCTACACCCTGTGCTTCACCCGATGCTCCACCCGATGCTCCACCCGGGGCTACACCCCATGCTAAACCCGATGCTCCACCCGATGCTACACTTGATGCTACACCCTGTGCTTCACCCGATGCTCCACCCGATGCTCCACCCGGGGCTCCACCCGATGCTACACCCCATGCTAAACCCGATGCTCCACCCGATGCTACACTTGATGCTACACCCTGTGCTTCACCCGATGCTCCACCCGATGCTCCACCCGGGGCTACACCCCATGCTAAACCCGATGCTCCACCCGATGCTACACTTGATGCTACACCCTGTGCTTCACCCGATGCTCCACCTGATGCTCCACCCGGGGCTCCACCCGATGCTACACCCCATGCTAAACCCGATGCTCCACCCGATGCTACACTTGATGCTACACCCTGTGCTTCACCCGATGCTCCACCCGATGCTCCACCCGGGGCTACACCCCATGCTACACCCCATGCTTAACCCGATGCTACACCCCATGCTACACCCCATGCTAAACCCGATGCTACACCCGATGCTACACTTGATGCTACACCCTGTGCTTCATCCGATGCTCCACCCGATGCTCCACCCGATGCTACACCCCATGCTACACTTGATGCTACACCCTGTGCTTCATCCGATGCTCCACCCGATGCTCCACCCGATGCTACACTTGATGCTACACTGAACTACACCCGATGCTACACCTGATGCAACACTCGATGCTACACCCGATGCTCCGATCGATGCTCCACCCAATGCTCCAGTTGATGCTACACCCGATGCTACACCCGATGCTCCACCCGAAGCGCCACCCGATGCTACACCCGGTGCTTCACCCGATGCTCCACCCGATGCTCCACCCGGGGCTCCACCCGATGCTCCACCCAATGCTACACCCCATGCCCATGGTCGAAAGTCAGAGGCCTGGGCTGAGCAACCAATCACGGTCGGGATGATGTCATAGGTAGAATTCTAAAGGGGTTCCTTTAGAATTCTACCTATGACATCATCGGCTCCGCGTTACTTAAGACCGTATTCCGTCCAGCAGGTCATTGTCAACATAGACACTGGATGAACAGGACGGTCAAAAGGACAGGCTCCCACATTGCGCAGTCCCAGGTCCCACGTCCCACGTCCACGTCCCACGTCCCATGGCAGTGTCCGGATGTAACGTGCTGAAGTCAGCCAGGGTTACCCCAGAACAGGCCCCTGCATCGGTCTGCTCCGTAGTGTCCGGACGTAACGTGCTGAAGTCAGCCAGTGTTACCCCAGAACAGGCCCCTGCATCGGGCTGCTCCCAGGCCCCACGTCTCATGGTTGTGACCAGCTATAACGTGCTGAAGTCAGCCAGGGATACCCCAGGAAAGGCCCCTGCATCGGGCTGCTCCCAGGTCCCACGTCCCATGGCAGTGTCCGGAAGTAACGTGCTGAAGTCAGCCAGGGTTACCCCAGGAAAGGCCCCTGCATCGGGCTGCTCCCAGGTCCCACGTCCCATGGCAGTGTCCGGAAGTAACGTGCTGAAGTCAGCCAGGGTTCCCCCAGGACAGGCCCCTGCATCTGGCTGCTCCCAGGCCCCACGTCCCATGGTTGTGACCAGCTATAACGTGCTGAAGTCAGCCAGGGTTCCCCCAGGACAGGCCCCTGCATCGGGCTGCTCCGTAGTGTCCGGACGTAACGTGCTGAAGTCAGCCAGGGTTCCCCCAGGACAGGCCCCTGCATCGGGCTGCTCCGTAGTGTCCGGACGTAACGTGCTGAAGTCAGCCAGGGTTACCCCAGGACAGGCCCCTGCATCGGGCTGCTCCCAGGCCCCACGTCCCATGGTTGTGACCAGCTATAACGTGCTGAAGTCAGCCAGGGTTACCCCAACAGAGACCCCCACATGTGGCTGCCTCCAGGCCGCCATGGTTGTGACCAGCTATAACGTCAGCCAGGGTAACCCCAGGACAGGCCCCTGCATCGGCTGCTCCCAGGTCCCAAGTCCCATGGTGGTGTCCGGACGTAACATGCTGAAGTCAGCCAGGGTTACCCCAACAGAGGCTCCACCCGATGCTACACCCCATGCTAAACCCGATGCTCCACCCGATGCTACACCCGATGCTCCACCCGATGCTCCACCCGGGGCTCCACCCGATGCTACACCCCATGCTAAACCCGATGCTCCACCCGATGCTACACCCGATGCTCCACCCGATGCTCCACCCGGGGCTCCACCCGATGCTACACCCCATGCTAAACCCGATGCTCCACCCGATGCTACACCCGATGCTCCACCCGGGGCTCCACTCAATGCTACACCCCATGCTACACTTGATGCTACACCCTGTGCTTCACCCGATGCTCCACCTGATGCTCCACCCGGGGCTACACCCGATGCTCCACCCCATGCTAAACCCGATGCTACACTTGATGCTACACCCTGTGCTCCACCTGATGCTCCACCCGGGGCTCAACCCGATGCTACACCCCATGCTTAACCCGATGCTACACCCCATGCTAAACCCGATGCTACACCCGATGCTACACTTGATGCTACACCCTGTGCTTCACCCGATGCTCCACCCGATGCTCCACCCGATGCTACACCCGATGCTCCACCCGATGCTACACCCCATGCTACACCCTGTGCTACACCCGATGCTACACCCCATGCTACACCCTGTGCTACACCCGATGCTCCACCCGATGCTCCACCCGATGCTACACCCCATGCTACACCCTGTGCTACACCCGATGCTACACTTGATGCTCCACCCGATGCTACACTTGATGCTACACTGAACTACACCCGATGCTACACCTGATGCAACACTCGATGCTACACCCGATGCTCCGATCGATGCTCCACCCAATGCTCCAGTTGATGCTACACCCGATGCTACACCCGATGCTCCAACCGAAGCGCCACCCGATGCTACACCCGGTGCTTCACCCGATGCTCCACCCAATGCTACACCCCATGCTACACCCCATGCTAAACCCGATGCTACACCCGATGCTGTGACGCTTCGGTCGCAGCATCGGGTGTAGCATCGGGTGTAGCATCAAATGTAGCATGGGGTGGAGCATCGGGTGGTGCATCGGGTGGAGCATCGGGTGGAGCATCGGGTATAGCACAGGGTGTAGCATCCTGCCACCTCCGAATTGAGGCTGGACCCTTCGTCCAGCCTCTCTAAAAGCAAGCCATGATTGATGAATTTAATTAGAAATGTAAGCTCGTCCACTACGTACGCAAACTCCTTCCTCAGGCCCCTCTGCCTGTGACCTCTTGCGCATCGGGTGGAGCATCGGGTATAGCACAGGGTGTATTATCGGGTGGAGCATCGGGTGGAGCATCGGGTGTAGCATTGGCTGGAGCATCAAGTGTAGCATCGGGTGTAGCATTGAGTGTAGCATGGTGTGTAGCGTCGGGTATAGCATCGGGTGGAGCATCGGGTATAGCACAGGGTGTATTATCGGGTGGAGCATCGGGTGTAGCATCGGGTGCTATCAGTCAGAGCTGTGCATCTCTTCGTTCCTATTTTTGGATTTTTTTAATTAAACATTTGCATTGAACCAAAGTTGTAGTATGTAGTATTGACTCTTTATGGCCTTCATGACTGTACACCTCACACTACTGTAGTTACATATCTGCAATACTTATTCAGTGGTTGACTTTCAGTGACAATAAACCAACAGGGGAAACCGAAACAAGCGGAGAGCTGGCTTCAAATTCATTAAGGTTCCCTGTATTCTGCATCCATTTCTGATGTTGTTTTGTTCCCCCCCCCCCCACACATGCACACACGCACACACGCACACACACGCACACACACACACGCACACACACACACACACACACATGTACACACACACACATGTACACACGCACACATGTACACACGCACGCACACGCACACACACGCACACGCACGCACACACGCACACACACGCACACACGTGTACACACGCACACACACACACACACACACACACATGTACACACATGTACACACGCACACACACACACATGTGTTTTAGAACAGCAGCCAGATAGATCTATTGGAC
>CM051019.1:922008-927008 GCA_027704905.1 Muraenolepis orangiensis
AATTAGGCACAAATAGTAGGTCTTCGAAACCCTTTAAAATGTTATGTTGAATGAGTAACAATGGCCCTTACTCCGGGGCGTCCTGCCCAGCCGCCGGAGGAGGGCGCTCAGTCCGCTCTTCTCTCGAGAAGCTGTGGCACACAGGAGCTCCGCCTTCCCCATGAGTGACAGCTCATCTCCAGCCTGCAGAGTGAAGCTGTACTGCTCACTGTCCTCGCTGAACTCCCCTGACACCACCTGCAGACAGACCCACGTGCTCACACACACACACACACACACACACACACACACACACACACAGCCACATCAATGTAACCACACACACTTTGGAGTATGGCGCCGTACGAGATGGCTGCCGTGTCGCGAGCTCCCGCACGACGACGCAGTTTTTTGTTATTTATTCTTTTTATTGCAACTTTTTTAGTTCAGGATGTTAGCAGCAAGTTCACTTATAACTTCTGCACACTTTGGGAGATCAGATCGACAGTCGCTCGCCGCCTACCGGAGTTTTTTCACTCTTTCGACTCGGACGTCCCGCCCGAAGTCACAGCTGGATTATCTCCGTCCATTTTGGGCACGATTACGCGCAAGCGTCGCCGGAGGAAGCGAGGGAAGCGAGCCGGCGTGCTAGTCAGGCTGAGATGTCGATCCGATCGCCCCCCACTACCCACCATTCTACTGGCTAATGTACAGTCTCTGGACAATAAGTTAAGCGAGCTACAGGCTCGTATTCAATTCCACCGGGAAACTAGGGACAATTGCATTATCTGCCTTACGGAGACATGGATGTCGGAGGGGGTTACCGACGCAGCTATCGAGCCGACGGGATTTTTCGTACACCGGGCGGACAGAACAAAGGCTCTCTCCGGTAAAGATCGCGGAGGGGGGGTATGTCTCATGATAAACAGATCTTGGTGCAACCAAAGTCATGTACATCCCCTCAAGTCTTTCTGTTCCCCGGACCTGGAGTACCTGATGCTTATGTGCCGTCCATACTGGCTACCTCGGGAGTTTACAGCGGTAACCGTGACCGCTGTTTACATTCCCCCACAAGCCAACACGGACACAGCGCTGAAGGAACTGTACGGGGCTATCAGCGAACAGGAGTCGGCCCACCCCGAGGCTGCTCTCATCGTAGCGGGGGACTTCAACAAGGCGAACCTGAAGAAGGTTCTCCCGAAGTTCTACCAACACATAAAGAGCAACACACGGGGCGAGCGGATCCTCGACCACTGCTACACTCCCTTCCGTGATGGCTACAAGGCCCTCCTCCGCCCACCGTTCGGCAAATCAGATCACCGCTCTATCCAGCTACTCCCCGCCTATAGGCAGAGACTGAAGCAGCAACCGATCGCTGTGAGGGAGGTCCAATGCTGGTCGGACCAATCAGATTCTACGCTGCAGGATTGTTTTGATCACGCTGACTGGCACATGTTCCGCGTTGCCTCGGACAATAACATCAACGAGTACGCGTCGTCGGTCACCGGGTTCATCAAGAAGTGCATAGATGACGTTGTTCCGACCAAGTCGGTTCGGATATATCCCAACCAGAAACCGTGGATTAACGGCGATGTTCGCGCTGCCCTACATGCGCGTAACGCCGCCTTTGGTTCCGGGAATACGGAGGAATATACGAGAGCCCGTTACGACCTCCGTAAGACCATCGTCACTGCCAAGCGGGAGTATAAGGACAGAGTGGAAGATAAATTCAAGAAACACGATGCGAGGGGTATGTGGCAGGGGCTGCAGAATATAACGAACTTCAGAGGGAGAACCAGTTGTGTAGAGAACTCCTCTACCTCCCTCCCAGGAGAGCTAAATACATTTTTTGCTCGGTTCGACGTAAACGGCAGCCCGCCGAAGCCAGCACCGACTGGGGAGACCAGCCAGCTGCGCATCTCGGAGGCGGATGTGCGCCGCACCTTTAAGCGGCTGAACATCCGTAAGGCGGCAGGCCCCGACGACATCCCGGGCCGCGTCCTCAGAGCATGCGCAGACCAGTTGGCAGGAGTCTTTGCAGACATCTTCAACCTCTCCCTGTCCCAGGCTGTTGTCCCCGCGGTCTTCAAGATATCCACCATCGTGCCTGTCCCTAAACAAACCAAGGTAACATGCCTGAATGACTACAGACCTGTGGCCCTCACCTCGATCGTTAGCAAATGCTTCGAGAGGTTGGTCAAGGACTTTATTTGCTCCGTGTTACCTACCACGCTGGACCCATGGCAATTTGCATATCGTCAAAATAGATCCACGGACGACGCAATTGCCATGGCCCTCCACACTGCCCTTTCCCACTTGGAGGGGAAGAACTGTTATGTGCGAATGCTGTTTGTGGACTACAGCTCAGCATTCAACACAATAGTTCCTGCCAAGCTCGACACCAAGCTGAGAGGTCTAGGCGTACCCCCATCCATGTGCAGCTGGATACTGAACCTCCTGTCGGACCGCCGCCAGGTGGTGAGGATGGGCAGCACCACATCAGAGCCACTGACCCTCAACACGGGAGCCCCCCAGGGATGCGTGCTGAGCCCTCTCCTCTACTCCCTCTACACCCACGACTGCATGGCTATGCACAGCTCCAACGTCATCGTCAAGTTTGCTGACGACACGACAGTGATGGGCCTGATCGCCGGCGACGACGAGACAGCCTACAGGGAGGAGGTCGGATCGCTGGAGCAGTGGTGCCAGGAGAACAGCCTCGCCCTCAACGTCAAGAAGACCAAGGAGCTGATCGTGGACTTCAGGAGGCAGAGGGGAGAGCACAGCCCTATCTCCATCGACGGCGTTGCAGTAGAGAGGGTCAGCAGCTTCAAGTTCCTCGGCGTGCACATCTCCGAGGACCTCACATGGTCCACGCACACCACACACGTGGTGAAAAAGGCCCAACAACGCCTGTATTTTCTCAGGCGTCTGAAGAAATTCAGCATGGGCCCCCGCATCCTGAGAACATTCTACAACGGCACCATCGAGAGTGTTCTGACAGGGTGTATCACCGCCTGGTACGGGAACTGCACGGCACTCGAGCGCAGAGCGCTTCAAAGGGTGGTGCGGACGGCCCAGTATATCGTTGGAGGTGAGCTCCCCTCCCTCCTGGACATTTACAACCAGCGGTGCGTGGCCAAGGCCAAAAGAATTATAAAAGACATTGCCCACCCCAGCCACGAACTTTACTCACTATTACCGTCAGGCAGGCGATACCGCAGTATCAAGTGTCGTACAAATAGGCTTAGAGATAGCTTCCACAGTCAGGCCATCAGGCTGCTGAACAAGGGCGTATAACATATAACAATGTATATTTTATTACATTGATTTATATATATATATTGCTCTTTTCTGTGCTGATTTTTGCATTTTATAAATTGCATTTTTTATTTTTATTTTATATTCCTTATTCTATTTTTTATTCTATTTTTTATTCTATTTTTATCTATTTTTATTTTATCTTATTCTATAACTGCTGTCTGTCGTCGGGTATTGCACACAAGAATTTCACATCACTGCTTTATACTAAACTGTAAACTGTGAAGTGACAATAAACTTGACTTGACTTGACTTGACTTGACACACACATTCACACAAAGATACATATACACGTACACACAAAGGAATCATTTTAATTGTAACCAATATGTAAGCCAATCTAAACTGATAGCATCTGAACAGATAATTTGTCAACCAGATCTCCAACCCAATCGAAAGAACACCGGCATGTATGTTTAAATTGGAAGAGTTCTCTCTTTCACACACACACACACACACAGATACACACTCTCATACACACTTTTTCTCACACACAATCTCTCACACACACACACACACACACAGACATATGATTACATACTCTTTCACAAACACACACACATGTCACGGTTGCGGTGTGTGACAGGGGGCGTGGCCACGGCTCGGGTCTTGGCTGCGCACCTACACACCTGTCGGGGATTGCCGCTAATCATAACAATCCAGGTGTATACACCCGGGTGTATACACCTGGGTGTATATGTACCCTGGCTTCCCCTAACACCATGGCTAGTTTGTACTTTGTTCTCTCTCGATGCAACCGTTCCAAGCTACTTCCAGATTCCAGTTCCAAGCCCTCTACCTGGTATCCCTCACTAGTCGCCTGTCTACTACCTGCCGGTACCCCGCTGATCGACTCCCCGGCATCCAGACCCCTGGCCACTCCCCGACCGTCCTAAGGACTGTTTGTACCAGACAATAAAGCATCACGTTATCATTTCCCTCTGTCGTTGGTCTACGTTCTGGGTCCTTACAAACACTACCCCTTGACAACACACACACACACACACACACAGATATACTCTCTCTCTCTCTCTCTCTATCTCGCTCTCTCTCTCACGAGAAAGAGAGAGAGACAGAGACAGAGAGACAGAGAGAGAGAGAGAGAGAGAGAGAGAGAGAGAGAGAGAGAGAGAGAGAGGAGAGACAGAGAGACAGAGAGATAAAGACAGACCGAAAGAGAGTGCCAAGGAGGGGGGGGAGGAGGGGGAGGAGGTCTCCCACCTTGACGCTGAAGGTGATGGCCTCCATGACGAAGACGCGGTCGGGCGAGGCCCCGGCCACCTCCTCCACGCTGGAGAAGTACCGGACTGGGTCACGCACGTCACGGTCCTCGTCCAGCAGCTTGAACCGCCCTGCCAGGAGAACAGGGGAGAGAGGGGAGAGAGAGAGAGAGAGAGAGAGAGAGAGAGAGAGAGAGAGAGAGAGAGAGAGAGAGAGAGAGAGAGAGAGAGAGAGAGAGAGAGAGAGAGAGAGAGAGGAAAATAATGAAGATTGAGGGGTTTCCTGGTTTTTGTTGTTTTGCTTACTCGTTTATAATGGCTCGCTGGGTCACATTTTGTGACCTGCCAGGCACACAATCGCACTCTATCTCTCTCTCTCTCTCTCTCTCTCTCTCTCTCTCTCTCTCTCTCTCTCTCTCTCTCTCTCTCTCTCTCTCTCTCACACACACAAAAGGGAAGAAAACAATCCAGCGACACACC
>CM051019.1:934508-967008 GCA_027704905.1 Muraenolepis orangiensis
TGTGTGTGTGTGTGTGTGCGCCGCCAGCATACGTGGCTTGGCCACGCCCCCTGTCAACCACCGTAACGTGACAGTTCTTCCAAGAGGAAAAAAGCGTGTGAGGGGGGCTACTGCTAATCTCCATCTCCATCTCCATGTCCTCTGTACTCCATCTCCAATCCGAAAATAGGCACACAATGTCGGATGAGTGTATGACTATGAGCACTGGTCCTGACCCCCACACACACTCCATCTCTCATCCAGACAGAGAAACACAATGTGGGATGTGTACCAGTGAGTCATTCACTGCAAAGCAAAGACTGTGAACGATTAATAACAACCAAGTAACGCCAGGGTAACGACTGACTGCTGTTAAACTCAGCAGGTTAACACTCCCCTGTTGGCTTCCCTGGTGTCCCACACAGAGGTGGTCATAACAGTAATTACGTATCTTAACTATCGTGTGGTCTACTACCCATGTGCCCTGCTACAGAGAAGTAGCAAACCACACCACTAGTGTTCTGAGAGACAGCTGTGTTCATCCTATTGGTGAGAAGAGGTTCTGCAAACACGTGAAAACACAGAGAAAGATAGAAGGCTGTGAGGATAGTCACAGTGACGATGAGGAGGAGGAGGAGGAGGAGGAAGAGCACTTGCACTTATTGCAAGTTCAGCAAACAAGGTGACATCAGCGTTCCGTCGTGACAGAGGAAGTAGAGGGTCGGGGGGGGGGCATTAGGCTCCAGTTACACAGCGGAAAGCACCGGCGGATTTGGGGTGGGGGAGAGGGGGGGGGGAGAGGGGGGGGGGGGGCAATCGGAAACAACAACGGCGTGAATGTCAGAAGGATGGAGAATGAGAATCCGGTGAGGTCATCATGACCATCCCCATGAGGGCCCTGGTTGAGGATGAAGAGAGGGAGGAGGAGGAGGAGGAGGAGGAGGAGGAGGAGGAGGAGGAGGAGGAGGAGGAGGAGGAGGAGGAGGAGGAGGAGGAGGAGGAGGCTGGGCAGGAGGAAGAGCATGAGGTGGAGGATGGGTAGGAGGAGGAGGAGGAGAGGGAGGAGGAGGAGGAGAGGGAGGAGGAGGAGGAGAGGGAGGAGGAGGAGGAGGATGGGCAGGAGGTGGAGGACAGGGAGGAGGAGGAGGAGGAGGAGGAGGAGGAGGAGGAGGAGGAGGAGGAGGAGGAGGAGGAGGAGGAGGAGGATGGGCATTAGGTGGAGGACAGGGAGGAGGAGGAGGAGGAGAAAGAGAAGGAGGAGAGGAGGAGGATGGGCAGGCGGAGGAGGAGGAGAGGAAGCGGGCAGGGGGGTATCAGAGTGGGTCAGGTGAGTGTTTCCTCCAGTGGTATGTGATAGGCTGTGTGTCACACACATGCAGACCACCACTTTCTCCTAAAAAGTCAGATATGTGGAATTATTTCGACCTCTTTAGGGAAAGCGATATTTTAAGAAAAATTAGAAGATCACAGTGTGTGTGTGTGTGTTGTATGTTTGTATGCATGTGTGTGTGTGGGTGGGGTGTGTGTGTGTGTGTGTGTGTGTGTGTGTGTGTGTGTGTGTGTGTGTGTGTGTGTGTGTGTGTGTGTGTGTGTGTGTGTGTGTGTGTGTGTGTGTGTGTGTGTGTGTGTGTGTGTGTGCGTGCGTGCGTGTGTGCGTGTGTGTGTGTGTGTGTGTGCGTGCGTGTGTGTGTGTGTGCGTGTGTGTGTGACATGACTCACCCTGGTACTGCAGTGGGATGTCTATCTTGGGGCCGATGACGTAGTGTCCCTCCTCCAGGCTGTGGGCCGTCACCGTGGTCCACTGACGACACGAGTGGAGCAGCACCACATCCTCCTCGGCTAGGCCCTCCACACACTCACCTGCACACCACACACACACACACACACACACACGCACGCACGCACACACACACACACACACACACACACACACACACACACACACACACACACACACACACACACACGCACACACACACACACACTTTCAAGTGAACTGGGATGACTTGGAAATGTGTCCGATGAGTGACTGGCTGCTATGACAACAGAGTGTAATCACACTTAGCCCAGCAATAGAGCAACAGACAATAGAAAACCACACACACACACACACTCACACACACACACACACACACACACAAACTGTTCAGTACTTACTACTTAGTACACAATACTGAATAACTACTCAGCAGTGTGTGTCGGAAGGAAGGAGATATAATTAACCCCATCAGTGACGACTCCCAACCCCCTGCTCTTCTCTTCAGCACCCCTGGATATGGCAACCCCCTATTACACAACCCCACACACACACACACACACACACACACACACACACACACACACACACACACACACATACATACACACACTCACACACACTACGTGGGCACCACACAGTGACGGGGCACTCCCAGAATGCACCAGAAGCGTCTCCTTGCAGCGCAAGGATTGATTTCTGTTGAGAGCACAACGGTACAATTCAATCATGTAACACAGTCACTCCACACACACACACACACACACACACACACACACAGACACGCACGCACACACACACACACACACACACGCACACACACACACACACACACACACACACACACACACACACACGCACACACACACACACACACACACAAACACACACACACAGACAAATGTGCATCAACATCAAAATCACATGGACCAGAATCAGAATCATGCTCCTTTGAAAGACCAATAGACATACAGACAGAGACATAGAGAAAGATAGGCAGGCAGACAGGAGGAAACAGAAGGAGACAAGCAGGCAGACAGACAGACAGACGGACAGACAGACAGACAGAAAGTAGACAGACATTCCTTGTTGCATTAGGTGGTGTCACATTTTGTAATTCAAACAGTTTTCATGTTTTATTGAGGTACAAATTTAATTTTAGAGTCCATGGATCAATGCCACCACAACATAGATGACATAAAGACACTATGTGCTCATAGGCTCAGCCACACGCACATATAACCTTATAGAAAGATTTGCACCAATAGGCCATAGGCGATGAGAACTATACTATATTTATCACACGTTATAATGAATGCTGCAATTGTTTCTCTTACATTTCTAAATTAATTAGGAAATGGAGGAATTTTAAACAAGTCCTTGCAGTACAGGACCCAACATGAGATACTGGTGAGTGCTGGTGTTTGTGTATCTTCTTCCCTGGAATAGTTTGGTATCAGAGAAGAACATTGGCGATACATAACATGACAGCTCCCCATAGAGGGACCAAGGGACCAAAGATATACACACACAATACACTCAAACATACATTCAAATTTAGTGCAAACGTTACAGAGCAATTGATGTATGGATGATGATTGAATATTATGGGATAGCAGTTAAGATGCTGGCCAGTCCTTGCTCAACCTCTGAGCATTTCTGTTTTGCACATGGCAGAGCTTTTGGGGAAGAGACTAATACTTAAAGGCAGCAGATGGACATAAAACAACTCGCCAAAGGCCTGAGTGTTAATCCCAACACCTCACGACGAGGAAACCCACCACTGTTTCTGATTGGTTGAACCCAGTGGGCTGACGCCGCCCACCACCTCGCCTGTGTGCATAAGTAATGTAACGCACGATGATGATCACTCGCCATCGGGTTTGCGGCCAATCAGCAACTTGAATCATAAACTGAGAGGAACTGCTGTGGGACCAGCAGGGAGGCTGCTGCTCCGTCTGGTTTGAATATAAAGGCCGGATTAGTGTTTAACTTAAACCCCTAACCCTCACCCCTCACATGGCCTCACACACACATGGTGGAAAGTCTTCATCCTTAATAATAAGAACACTACTGCATTTTGATTTTCTTTGAAGCACTTTGCATGGCACACAGAGACACACATGCCACACATGACAAAACTGCCAAACAAGTTAGGAATGGCGGTAGTACTTGAGGGTAATACTAAGCATAACGATGACTTGATATTAATGGCAAAAGCAATGTATCTAATGTATCTAATGTATTTAACGGATCATGCTAGATATACTCGGAGCTGTCTGTGTTCTCACTTGGGGTTACCGATCAATACGTCGGTGCCACCACCACCGTGCCAATAGGCTGAATCTTGTAATGTATTGATTTCACGGATGCCCGCTGCTGACTGACTGACTGACTGACTGACTGACTGACTGACTGACTGCTCATGTTGACATGCATGGTTTCCCATAGAGCCAAAAATCCACCTGTCACCATTCAGGTGGATGGATTGATTGATTGATGGTTCAGGTGCACCTAGACGGCTGTGTCGTGGCTGTGGGCCGTACACCTTGGTGTGTGTGGAGCTATATCAACAAAAAACTAAATCAAATTCTAATTAAAAGTAAGTGTAATACTTGCCAAAAAAATTGTAAGTCAATTATCATTTACTTCCGCGTAATATTTTTTGTAATATATTAGCTCAGTCTGTAAGGACTTGGCTTGGGAACCGGAAAGTCGCCGGTTCAAGTCTCCGAAACACCTTGGGCACTGCCGAGGTGTCCTTGAGCAAGGCACCAGACCCGCCCTGCTCCCCCTCGGTGCTGTGTATACAAGCTGCCCCCTGCTCCTAATACTAGAGACACTAGAGACACTAGAAACACACTCACTGTGTGTACATGGATCTGACCAATAAAGAGGATTCAATCCACCAGATTTAGATTAAGATTAAACAAAAGTGTATGCACCCTCCCTACTGATTTGACATTCCTAATTCACAGTTGTATTTTGGCAAAGCCTAATTCGATCAGACATTTATGACATCTTCATCATAATTTGCAGAGATCCCGTATAGCACTGTCAGTCAATACCTACCATCTGGGTTGGCTTCCAGTCAACGTCGAGGTAAACAAAGGCTGGTTAATAAACACCTTTTCAAGCCTCACTCTCTCTCTCTCTCTCTCTCTCTCTCTCTCTCTCTCTCTCTCTCTCTCTCTCTCTCTCTCTCTCTCTCTCTCTCTCACTCCCTCGATCTCTCTCTCTCTCTCTCACTCCCTCTCTCTCTCTCTCACACTTCCCTCCCTCCCTCCCTCTATCTATCTCTCTCTCTCTCTCTCTCTCTCACTCCCTCTCTCTCTCTCTCTCTCACACTTCCCTCCCTCCCTCCCTCCCTCCCTCTCTCTCTCCCTCTCTCTCTCTCTCTCTCTCTCTCTCTCTCTCTCTCTCTCTCTCTCTCTCTCTCTCTCTCTCTCTCTCTCTCTCTCTCTCTCTCTCTCTCTCTCTCTCTCACACACGTCGTTTTATATATGTCTGTTGTACCCATCTCTCCTATACTGTCCTAATCTTTCCCCACTTGTTTTCTATGCGTACACACACACACACACACACACACACACACACACACACACACACACACACACACACACACACACACACACACACTCCATTGAGTCACCGAGGTGTCTCTGGGATGCCCTCGCCGCCTCTGAACCGGCGGCGAGGGCCAAAGTAATAGATAGAGGAAGAAGGTTGGAGGTCCCCCCCCCGTCCAACCCCCCCCCCCCTCTTGTTTAGTATTCACCACATTCGTCGACAGATTACATCATTTACATATGAAAAGGATTGGAGCAGCACTTTGAGCAGCACAACAGACACTTTGTGGCTTTTTTTCCCTCCTTCTTATTCTGGGAAGCCTCGGAGACGCAACTTTAGGGGGGCTATGCAAAGATTTTTTAACCAAAAAATAACCTCAGGTTTCATATATACATAGATGACTCCTTGAGCAATCAATAAACGGACATTATTGATAATTGATTGAGTTACCCGAACCAGGACTATGCCAGGTTCAAGGACATGAGTTTCTTATACCCACAGACAGGCTATACCCACCTACACTGAACTGGCTCGGAGGTTGCTGCCTCTATCCTATCACAACGTTGTCACCAATATAAGAATAGTATTCACTTGTGTCATACTTCTTGACTGGACTGACTGGACTCATTACCGTTACTGCACTATATTGATCTGGCTGATATCCACTCACTACGGTGCCACGGCACTACGGTGCATTTAAAATGCTTTTTGCACCAGCCGGCATGGGTATATAATATCATCCATTAGACACTTTATTATTTATTATTGTTTATAGTTTTGTTATAGAATAGTGTTGATTATAGTATAGTAGTGTTAATAGTATTGGTGTAGAAATTACGCGAATGTGGAATTGAAGCATTCCAATGTACTTGTTACCCTATATGGCAAAACATAAAGAATATTGAATATTGTAATACTACTAGAAGACAAGCGCCGCAGCCTGAGCCCATGGGTACCAATGAGCAGGCGGATAGTTCAGCCAAAGTAAATAAAAAATAAAAACATTAGATTAGATTACATTAGATTAGATTAGATTAGATTAGATTCTAATGTATTGTCATTGCACAGCAGCACAAGTACAGTACAGCCAAAATAATTTTGCATCTAACTAAAAAAGTGCATGGTAATATATTTACAATTTACAGTTTACAGTTGCTAAAAGACTAGTCTACTAGACCTATACAAGGTTACTTATAGGGTATGTGTGAGAAACACACCTCAAACTACTTTTAGACCTAAATAAATTGCGCAACAAGTGTAAAGCTTCATGCGGGCTACGGAGGGGTTATAGTGACCCTCTGCACCCTGTTCTTTCAGGCTTTCAGGCTATATCTTGAGCACACGTGCATGGGGGGGTATAACCCCCCCCCTGCAGGTTCTTACCGTGGGCCAGACGGACCAGAGTAGGCAGGCGGAACTTGCTGACCACCGCGTCCAGCGGCAGGGCCACCGGGCTCCACGCGATCTCCGACACGCTCACCGACAGCTTGTCCATCCTCCTCCCGACTCATAACGGACCTGCACCGCACACTCCGAGCGCTCCTCCCGGGGCGGAGGCGGACTGCTGCGGGGGGGGCGCCGAGAGCCTGGTCGCCATGTTTCCCACCAGACAGACAGTACACAGTGCAGTGCAGTAGTAGCAGGAGTAGTAGTAGTAGTAGTAGTAGGCAGGCTGCTACACACACACACACACACACACACACACACACACACACACACACACACACACACACACACACACACACACACACACACACACACACACACACACACGCACACGCACACACCACCACGGCGAGCTCGGCTGGGGCGGAGGGCACGCACAAACTCACCCCCCCCCACCCACCACCACCGCCCCTCTACCTACTCTCTCTCTCTCTCTCTCTCTCTCTCTCTCTCTCTCTCTCTCTCTCTATCTCTCTCTCTCTCTCTCTCTCTCTCTCTCTCTCTCTCTCTCTCTCTCTCTCTCTCCCCCCCTCCTCCCTCTCGCTCTCTCTCTCTCTCTCTCTCTCTCTCTCTCTCTCTCTCTCTCTCTCTCTCTCTCTCTCTCTCTCTCTCCATCTTAATGATGCATCATCGAGTACTTCAAACCACAAACCACAGACTATAAACCACACATACATTGGTAATTGATAACACTCCGACCTAATAAGATAATCGATTTTTTTTTTAATAATAACAGATATATATCTCATCTAATGACCGGTGTCTATTAATTAGACGACGCGTGCGTTACAGGCCGGTCCTGGAGTGAATGGCGTTGGTCTGAAGTAACAAGACACAGATCTGTGAAAAGGTATTCACTTGTTTCATGATGTCTAAAGTTCGCTAATAAACAATCCAAAGTGTATATATATATATACACATATACACATATATATATATATATATATATATATTTAGTAAAATTGAAGACATGTACGGTCCAATTTAATGACTCACAGCACCTGGGTCACAAAAGACTCCCTTGACGCGATTCAACGTATACATATCTAGGTTTTAATGAGTGCTTGGTTGCCCCCCCCCCCCCCCCCAGGGTGCAGAGTGTGTAGCTGTGTAACTATACCATCGATTAATCATCTCAGAGTGATCAGTTGATGGGATATAGTATAGTTACCTCACTTCACACTGTTCAAACATACACGGCTGTGTTTCAACCTTCCATTTTAAGAGTGTGCTACTTTGCCATTAGTGTAACACATAACATAGGAATATAACATGATATCATATAAAAGATACGATTGATGAGTTAACATTCTTAATTCGCCACATGCCGTATATCTAAATTCCTATCATCTGAGAAACAACGCCCCCTGTTGACTGAAAATGGGAAAACACCTAACTACTTTATCTATTAAAACTGCTGAAGGTTATACGATTTGACAGAAAATAGCAGAAGAGAATATGATTTAGAAACCCTAACCCCAGGCCCAACATGCGTATAATCACATGTTAAATACATAGAAAAAGGCACTGACAATTTGAAGTAGAAACAATATCGAACCGCAAGTCTCATCTTCAGGCGATAAGGCTGCTTATCATAAGTGACGGGCAAAACGGCCGATGAGGGACCTGGGTTAGTGGCCTCATACCATATGAGACATGACATTCGAATAGCCCCAGAATGCCGCGACAGCACCACCTGGTGGTTAAACTCAGGTCCTTACATTTAGTCATTTGGCAGATGAGACTTCAGACTAACACGTCTGGTAGCCTGTGTAGTCAGTCAAAGCCATAAAGTTTGCAAATCTGAACAATATTGTTCGCATGAGTTCCGTGTGTCGCTTATTTCCGCGATCAAGGAAGATTCTTTGTCCGTCTTCAATCAGATTCATCATTAACGCATCCCCGAACGGGATACGTGACTAACAGAGGAGCTAAGCCAACACATTGATGCGTCACACTTTCCAGATAATGATTAAGTAAGTGTAGGGATTGTTGAGGATGATTTGAATTAGTCCGAGGACGTGTTGGTCCGCTGGTGCCCTGTATTCCTGCACTATGCTTTATTGGGTAAAAGTGAACCAATTCAAAACACAGCTCACTTCCACAATAGGGCATTATCCTCTTGTCAACACACCAGAAGTCCATCCATTGCCCATGTCAATCTTTGTTATAATAGCATTATTAGTATTAGTGTGATACTTGTGGTAATAAGAAACCATTTAGTCAAAGCTAAACTGAGTGACTGAAACTGAACACATTTTAGCACTAATGTAAAGCATCCAAGTCTAGAATGTCTTCCGAAAGAAAATGTTTTATTTGTACTTTCACCTCAAGTATACTTTCATACCATCACTTGAGTTACAACAATATGGGAATAGCCGTCCCGAGATCGGTCATGTTCAGGATCAATTCTACACACACTGGACAAAATTGAGCACACGAACAAGGTAACTTAAACAAGCTTATTTTTTTTTAATGGATCTGCAAAATTGTTTGAATTTCCAAAGAGAACCTTTTGAACCTCCCGCCCACAGGTCACAGAAACTCTACAGCAAGGCTTCCAAAACCCAAAGAAATCGGCATGCAGGAAAAACAAAAAAAACAAAACAAAGAAACAGAAGTTACCCCCAAAAAAAGGGAAGTGAGAACATGCTGTAGAGAGACCAGAAATTAACAAAACAAAAACAGGACATAGAATGACGTTCTCTTAGCCGGAGGAGAAATTCAAACGCTTCTGCCTCAGTTCTGCTTCACTAAGGAAGGGATGGAACCAGAACCGATTTAAATTGTAATTTCATTGGGTGGATGTGGCGCCACCCACCCACACCCCCTGTCATCATATAAGGCACAGGACAAAATAAACCCCCCACATACAAAAAGGAGCTCACCACGCCTCTGTCACTTGGTAACAAACCGTAATATGACCAAATACTTTTAACAGAAACCCACTAGTGTACAAAATGTTAAGATTACATTTGTCTTTTTTTTTTTGTGTAATTTCCTATTTTTTTTGTTTGTTGTGTATTTCATGTTTTCCTTTCAATGAAAGTGAGTGTTGGGGTGGGGGGGGGGGGGAGGGGGGGAGGGGGGGGGAGGGGGGGAGGGAGGGGTCCATTCATGGGGAGCTCAGGCAAAGGACAGGTTAAAATGTGAGCTCATCTTTCCACACACACACTCCGTTTTGTACTTTTTTTTTTTCTTTTATCTGCAACTTTAAAAACAAAATGAGAAGAAACACGATCGCAACTAAAAGTGATCCGAAAGCAGTGGAGAGTGAACAAACGTGAGGGGGGGAGGGATTTACTGTTGTTTTTCTTGATCGAGAGACACAGAGGGGTGTGTGTGTGTGTGTGTGTGTGTGTGTGTGTGTGTGCAATAGAACTAAAGAGATAGATTAGCGAGTGAAAAGAGTTAGAAGAGTTAGCAGTTAGAAAAAGAGAAGGAGAGAGTGCACATAGGTGTGTATGTTATAGTGAGAGTGTGTGTGTGTGTGTGTGTGTGTGTAGGTGGGTGGGCGTGTGTGTGTGTGCATGTGTGTGTAGGTGGGTGGGCGTGTGTGTGTGTGCATGTGTGTGTGTAGGTAGGTGGGTGGGTGTGTGCGTGCTGTGTGAAGAGCGACCGGGGTCGAGCTGTTCAACTGCAGCACTTGCTCTTCCAGCCGGTGACTCCACTCCCACTGCTGATGTCCACATTTTCACTGTTGGGCTCTTTTACAGGCGTCTGGCGAGAGATCAAAAAGGACGGACGGGGGACAGCAAAAGTTAAGTTAGTTCACAGACAGACAAGACACAGACAGATAGATAGACAGACAGACAGACCTTTCTGAGGATGTCTTCTGCTAACGTGAGGAAAGCCTTCTCGATGCTGATGTTGGCCTTGGCACTCGTCTCGAAAAACCTAATGCCGTGCTCCCTGGCGATCTGCAGAGACAAAGGACGAACACCAGACGAACACCAGATGAACACCAAGACAGTAGGAGGAGGAGTACTAAGAAGCAAGACTTCAGCTGTGTTTGTGTGGCACCAGCACTAACACACACACACACACACCTAGTGTGTGTGCGGGTGATATTAATAGACCACTGCAAGGTACCTCCGGGGCAGTGGGATAGCTCTGAAACGTAATACAGGACTTGCCACTAGTCATGCACGGTGCATTCTTTTACCCCGCTGGCACGGCGGGGAACACAGCTGACAAATGCCAAAACTCAACCATCCATGTGTGCAGTCTGTGTGGTCTGAGTCGTAGCACGTAGCACCGGCTACGACCATAGAATTGGTACTGAATTCTGATTATGTGCCAAAACTGAGTCCCGGTGCCTTCCCTAAACCCCATTAAGATAGAGGAATAAACAACAACAAATGGGACAGACTGGTCTGTTAACGTGAACTTATGGTAAATTGCAATCTTTTTGGGTATGAGGGCAATCCTTTTGTGTGTGAATTTGGGCCCCGAAAGACACTTCCACTGCATCGATGGGGGACTACACTGTACCACACAGCGTGGAGAGCACCCAAAGCACAGTGGGAGGAGGCCTCACCTGCTCTCCCTTGGCCTTCTGGACCACCCGCTTGTCCTCCATGTCACACTTGTTGCCTAGCAGCATCCTCTCCACATCCTCATTTGCGTGCTGTAGAGAGAGAGGGAGAAAGAGCATGGACCGATGAAACAAGACGCAGTTAGCCTACGTCTGGCTTTGACATATTTTCCTTAAACGGATCAAGTAGTCTGCATGCGTGTCTTGGCTGTGTGTCAAAACAGGAAGGTGGCTTTGTTGGTAGGATCTGTGCAAAAGGTGCCAAATTATGCTGGAAAATCAAATATGTATGTGTAATAATACTTTTAAAATGATTTTGGAAAGACTTTCGAACCAAAACCATTACAACCCGAAAACGGAATAGTGTGGAATAGTTTTAATTTGAAGGAAACACAGCCTGGTTATTTTCCTTGAGCTCGATGAAAGACTGTTGGCCAAATGAAGAAAAGCCTTCTGGCGGACATTCCAGAAAGTCCTGACTCTGGCCATCTCAGCAATGCTTAACAGGAAACACATGGGAGGGTGCCGAGGGCTTTGGAACAGAGCTTCAACAGCCCTGTCAACATATTCAGACCCTCTCATTAGCATCAAGAGTGGACTATTCCACTTATTTCCCAGTAGCACAATATGTCAGGGACTAACCACCGAGAGAAAAAGGGGTGTGTACACTACACAGTGGGTTTACCAAAAAAATAGGGACAGAATGTTCAATAGTGAATAAGCGTGAAGTTAATTATTAGAACAAATAAATAACCCTTTATTTTCTGTTAAGAGAATCTGTCTATTGCACAGGCTGTTTTGTAAAGGCAAACAGAAACATATGTGGAAGTTGAGGTCAAATTACCTAAATAATTGGAAATACTAGTGGTGGACCATGAAGTACATATTATTAATAGTATTCCTCCATGTCATAACCATAGACCGAAGAGCTTTTCTCTTCCCAACAGTGTCTGTTATGGTTTCGTCACATCTCAAAACCAATCAATCCTGTGGTTCTTCTGCTCAAGAGACGTATCTACTGGATCCACCAGAACAAGCAATCATCAGAAATGATGGAAAACAGAATCATTGAAGTCATGCATTGAAGATCAAGTAGAACAATTGAAAAGTTCCAGCTCCGACTCAAAGCAGTCACATACTTTGTTCCTGCTCAAACCTAGTTGGTGATGTCCACACTTGCATGTCGTGCAAAGATCTGCCCAACAGAGCCAAGATTGTACGGTCAGACAATATAATCCTAGAGCCGTCTCATTAAATGAAGACACACCTCCGTTTCAAAGTCCACACGAGGCTTGAATGTGGCAGAATCATCCTCAAGGGATAGACAAGTGACTTGTGGAAATACTGGTGTCTCAGGCTTTCTGTCATCCTACAGGTTGATAAGATATAAGAACCACAATCCACAACCACTCTCAAAAAGGAGACGGGGCACAGGCTATTTAGTAGAAAATAACACCAGCTGCCCCCCCCCCACACCATTCAACGAGAAGAGTCTTGGTGAACCAAGTTTTCGTTGGTCGGACGGTCGCAGTAAGAAACAATAAGCTGCACAGTGTCAACGTTAGGTCAGTACCTTCACGGCTGGACCTTGCATGCAATGCTAGAGGGCGTTTATTTTGAAAGGACAGACACAGGAAGAGGTGACACTCGGTTACAGACGAACAGCGTCGTCCTTACTAGAGAGTAGTAGCTGGTAGGAAATGTCGGCCAGGAAGCATGGGATCATTTTGAGAGGGTCAAAGACGACTCCAAGAAGGGGACCTGAAAACCACTGCCCGTTAACCTCAAACATGAGTTGTAGTTTTAAACGTGACAGTAGCCTAATGTTGGACACTCCGCATGGTCCAACCTTGGATAGCCTAGATGGACTCACCACGTAGGTGAGCACCTCACTGAGGTGTAGTCACTTCAGACAATTTCACACCCGCACAAAATCAACTGCAGCACAAAACATTCCGGCTTCCGTACTGGACTGTAGTGCAACTCCCATTGGTTGGCCCCTCAACCAATAGAATGCTCCCCTGCCTGAAGAAAACAATGGAGTGGGGTCACACTGTCTGCAGGCGTCTTAAGTGAACACGCCAGTCACTGCACCAGAACTAACTACACTAGATTCATAGCTGTGGCGCACACAGTTTCCATAAGGAAACAAATTAACCTTCAGCTAACAATGCAGCCAGCAGCTAACATAATTATAATTAACAACTGACATTAAACATTTGTCAAAGAATAATTATGTACTGACAAATGATTGGCATGAAGCAAACATTATAAATTACGTGATATTTGTGCAAAAAGTCGTAAAAACAAATAAAGAGAATCGTGATATTGTAAATCGTGATCCTTGCTGAAAAAACACATTGATATATTTTTGCCACGCCGCCCACCCCAAAGAACCATTACCTATTTTGCCGATGACCTTCACAAACGGCTGAACACGGCACGCTGGCTTTGTGTGTGTGTGCATGCTTGTAAGATGTATATTTTAAAAGGCAAATAATGACTTTTTTCTCTGTAATGTAGCACAGTAACTTGTAACACTCTCTCTCGGCCCTGGAACTCAATCCATTTTCCATTTATATATTCAAAGGGCCCCGGTTACACCACCACTAGGTGTCATTAGCCATTACAAGATATTTCAAAATTGTCATGTGGCTAAAATTGTCATGGGAGTGTCCACCCAGACGTATGATAGATCGATACGGTCGAGGGACTTTTATTCTTCCTTCGTCTGGTGATATACAACTAATATAATAAAGGCAGAGACGCAAGAGTATCTGTGGAAGTCAGCAGCTGTGTGGCTTCTTGTTCCAATAGCATTATGACTTGGTGCCCTCTAGTGGCATGTTGCTTAAGATAATAATAAACTTTTGACATCATGGGAAAGATGTATAACATTTAGTTACAATAAGACCAAGGAATACGTCAAACACTACGTTAGTTCAAATGTATTTGTCAGTTTAAGTTATCAAGATTACCCTGACATAACGGTGTGTGTGCGTGCGTCTCTCACCTCGTCGATATTGCGCAGCCATTTGCTGATGTTCTCAAAGCTCTTGGCGTTGGTGATGTCGTACACCAGCATGATGCCCATGGCTCCTCGGTAGTAGGAGGTGGTGATGGTGTGGAAGCGCTCCTGGCCCGCCGTGTCCCTGCAGAGAGAGACCCATTGGGACAGATGTTGATGCTTGCTGGTCGATCCTCAACATGCAATGTATCACACACACACACACACACACACAGTGGAAGCACATCAAAACCAGAGCTGCACTGTAACTGTCAATTTCCTCATAAACATCGCCCCAAAACAATGAACAAGGGCGCTCACCAAAACAATGCCGTTAACAATACAGTTAAACGGTTTACGAGAGAGCATCTGACAACTCTGTTCTCCAACTACGCTCTCTTCTGCCATAGGGCGGAAGCAATCCCTTGCAATTTCACATTTTCCCCCTCCAGTCGTGATTCATACATAATATCCCATTAACAAAACCAGTATAAGGCTATGAGGCATGTTGGAGTAATGGATGAATTATGGTAGTTAGATGCATACGCTTGCGATTCATAACTGAACTGTGTTGGTAGGTTAGACTAGGCAATAAGCTGAAAGGAATGATAAAATCAGCCTTATATCTGGCCATCAGTTGCTTCAGGCGGGGTGATTGAAAAGCAGTTTAACAGGGAGACGGAGGGACGCTGCCAGCCAGATCGAGAACAGCAACAGCGTTGCATGTCATGATTTTTTCCCCCTCAATATTCAGCACGTACGCAGATATGGTCTGAGACTTAATGTTCCCTTACTCATTTGTGCTCATCCTACCTGCTTTTTAAAGAAGAAACCCGCCAGCCCTTTATACCTCAGGACGGGACATGCATCCAGCGCATTGCGTGTCTGAGAATAAGGCTTTCCAACCTTCATCTTTTTCTGCTGTCTGAACCACTCAACGATTTGAGTGGTTCACAGACGACGTCTGTCATATATACTGTATATATCTTTTTTTTCAGGTGGTAATAGAGCTAGCTGCAATTCTGGCGCCTCCACCATCATAGGCTCGTGATCAATCAAATTCTCTAGCATCAAATGGCAGCGGCCAGTAAGCACGGCCCCAGATCAGTGGCTTGTGCAAAGTGCTTCTAAGGAGAGACATTTTGAGAATATGGATATGGACACAGTCATCATTTTATACAACCGTGATATAGTGTTCAGAAAACAGTCCACCTCTAATGGATGGGAGGAGGGGGGAGGATGCAACCCTTCCTACCATGTATTCAGCACAAGACATCAGATGCATTAACTGGAAACTTCCAGAGTGACATTTCTTTCAGACCACATTCTCAAGTGGTTACGTGCCTTCGAGTCTATGTAAATCTGGACTGGGCGGACGCCAAAAGGCACGTGCAATCAATATGGCAAGAATGTAGCTGTGTTTCCACTGCAGGATCTTTCCCCGGGAATGACAAACTTTTGGGGCAGCTCAGCGTGTTTCCACCACACAGGGGCTGTGGTATTCTTTATTTTACCCTCAAAAGGTCCCTACAAGAACTTCGGACGTGGGGCTTGCAGCACTGAACACTTAAGATTGATCTTCAGCCACCATTTTAAAACATCTGCCGCCGCAAACAACTGCTTGGTTTCATCTCCTAAATGCTTATTGTGCTGTATTTAAGGCCAAAAAATGCAAAACGGCGGAACCTTTTAGTTTGGGTGGAGCTGCGGCTTCAGAGAATGTCTCGCTTGTGGCTATTTTTTGCTGAACAATGCTTCTAGATCCATGACAACTTGTCAACCTTGTGGTTAATAAAATAAGCATTCAGTACCATGGCCTTCCCTTTTTTAGTCCCGCTTCCAAAGTACAACTCAGTTATTATACTACATGTCAACAGTCATGTTGTGTTTCTGCGCAAAATGGCAAGCAAATCTCCATACTTTGAAGGCCTATGCCCTCACAACATAAACAATAGCCATGGTTCTATTGCAATGTAGCGTAAAGGGACTCACGCCATTTTGATAAAACAATCATTTCATTCCCTCCGTAAAGGCCAGTGATAATACATGTAGCAACACTCAAACGCAGAGCTGTTGACAACGCACGCGCACACTCAACGGCCGGACGCCTAAACAAGTAGCACTTCAAAATGATCAACTCACCATATCTGTAGTTTGATCTTCTTTCCTTGTAATTCAACGGTTTTGATCTTGAAATCTATACCTGCAAAACATAAGAGAAGAGAAGCGTCAATACAAGCTACAAATAATGGATGGCCACAAACAAGGGTTTAGAGGATAAAAGAAAATGGAAGCATTGGGAGCGAGGGAAAGGGAGAATGAACAGTGGACAATGGAGTGCACGGCATGGTAGGTTGAGAACATGTCAGAGAAGCAGAAAGCGCAGGGCGATGGAACGGACGGCACTGTAGAAAATGAGTGACAAGGAGAGACAATAAGGTTATCTCTTGTTCATTCTGCTGTGTCATCCGCAGGCTCTCGGTCGGTTATTAGACAGAGCGCCTGCACACAACAACAATACCAGCTACTGAATGCGTAGCTTAATAACCAAGAGCATTTTATAATATATACACAGCACATGCAACATCATGGTTCTGCTCAAACAATGCAATAGTGGCCATGCTCCCTTCCAGGGCTGTAGCGACGTTAGTTGAAAACGTTTAATCGGTAAAAACACATTTCAAAGGGCCAAAAGCCTGATCCGTTAATAGTCATTGATTTAAGGAAACCCCCTGGTTACAAAGTAGTGAGCCGTCAGCCTGGCTGGTTGAGCCAGAAGTTATGGCAGCGAGGGGCCACTCTAAAGCCAGAAACAGCTGGGCTCTAGGTGGGGCAGGCCCGTAGAATAATGAAGGAACCGCCTGCCAGAGTGTGACTCACTGACCTCTGCGCACACAGACCCAAGAGAGAGGGAGGGAGGGACAGAAAGAAAGCTAGTCAGATGGGGTTTAATGATAGGAAAAGGATCTACACAAGACATGATGGAACAAATCTACAAGTGCGTGCACTTAAAATTGTTTCAGAAAATGGGCAAGATCAGGTTTGATTGTACATTCGGGTGTAAGAACATTAGGAGTCCTCAGTGTTTCACAGAACAGAAAACTACATATACCATTAGCGCCTTAACCTTTGTCACATGCTTTCACTTTGTCCCCTACATTTGGTACCTTAGGATTTAATTGACTACATTATAAATATTAGATCCTGTTAGTCCAGGTCAGTTATATTGGTTCGACCTAGTTTGGGTCAAACTAGTTGTGGATCCAACAATGTGGTATCGGCATACCACTAAAACGGCTTCTTAAGGCTACAGATGCGCATCCAATCAGCTTTTTCGAAGAGTATGACATAACATAAGTGCACTTATACTAGCTGTACCAAATCATACTGTAGCAAAGAAATGCTTGAGTGCATTTGGACCCACGTCCCATCTAAAGTATGCTGGTCTTTGGCCTGAAACAAGTTCAGAAGACAACACAGCAACGGGTCGTTGGTAAAGGGATATGTCGTGTTATAGTCACATAGAAAGGGAGTCATCTGCTCTCCGTCTGCATCTGATTAATGATCTGATTCCCAATGCTTACGGTCCAAATCAACGGGAAAGTCTTAGTCAATTCAAAATTGTAGATTCTACAATTTTAAATTAAGACCGTAAAGTATGGAATGGTATATTTTACCTTATAGTGACCCATTTAGAAAATATTGCATGGTACATGACAGCATTTGTCTCCTAAAACGGATTACACACCCAACAATTCGAGACATCTTTCCATTCAGTGTCTCTCGAATAGTTTGGTAGTTGTGCAATATGTTGTTTGTAATAGACCTATTTTGCATAAGTAAACAACTACAGAAAGCAACTTACTTGGGTATTTCTACACAACTGTGATACAAGTGTTTCAAGCTATTTGTCTGAAAGACTAATCAAATCTGACAATTACATATTAAAGAAACACTTGTTTTGAAGAAACTTGTGTTTATAATTATAATTACCATTTGGTTAAAACAGGAGATATACTGTCCTTAAGTATGAACAACTGTGGCAATCAGTTTCCATGAAATGTGTTAATGGAAAGAGACTTCTCATTGCAATTCCTGGAGATGTATTCACCCATTATCCACACTGGCAATGGAGAGAGGGAGAGATAGAGTTAGTGTGAGTGACCGAAGAGACCTCAGGGATCTGGAGAGGATATGATAAGAAATGGGAGGGAGGGCGGGGGGGGGGTTCCGGGGGTATTTTTAAGAAGCAGCTGTGCATCTCTGTCTCTAAAGGTATGACTGCTGTGTCAGAGAAAGGCCCGATCACACGGCCACTACACACAGGCCTTGAATGCACGGACACGCAAAGACAAACAGACCCATACATTCAGTAATGCCATTTGTGTTCACTCTTTTGGTCTCACAATCAAATAGCACATCCTCTATTGTCTCTGAATTAAATACTATACCTGTTGATAGGTATATAAAGGCTGGAAAACAGATTTTGTTTTAGTATTGCGAGACCTATGATATACAGTGTAGTTTTCACTGACCAGCTCCATAATGATGATCAACGTGGAACTAGGTTTATTTTGCATGTGTTTCACTTAAGTGTGCAATCATTTACTTTCCATTTCAAAACTACAATGTCCATCTGTTATTTGCTGCATTGGAATAATGACTATAGAAACACTATGGTATGGTTGGGTTTGGTCAGTTAGATACCACAAAACCAACCCCAAGAGACGTTAACAGCACTGTATACACAAAATATATTAGTCTGACAGAAAATCTGCAAAATATTGATCAATTCCGCATTGTATTCCCCTAAAACTACTTGTCCACATTATATAGCACATTATATGTAAAGATATCATCAATCTACCAAGTATTGCTTGGAAGGCTAATTTAGCCAAGGACACTAGGTTTTATTCGGGTGCCAACTCAAGGTTTTCCTAGAAAATCTCCAAAAGCCAAGATCTGAACAGATCACCGAGAGGCACATGTAGGTGATCCTTAGCAAGTACCACACAAGAAGAACAACGTATCTGCAACATACGACATGGCAAGCATGTACCACAGACCTGTGAACTGGCAAGTTTGACAGCAATGCAAGGGAAATTGAGTCTGCTGCATTGTTTCATAACAAGGTTTTCTATTGTGCTTTCCCCGTCATCATTGTCTACACAATGCTACGGAAGGAATATCGTCGCAGAGTTTTCATTGACATTCCATTGCAATTGAATTTCACGTGATTGTGCAACGTCGGTGATAAACGTGATCTTGGGTTCTCTCTCTCGCTTGGGTTTCATAAGTGGACATAGTTCAGGTTACACCTGTGTGGCGACTGGACTCTTGTGAGTGCAATGTTTAGTGAGTGCAATGTTTACTGCTTGCATAGAAGAAGAAGCCAGTGACGCCGCTGCGATTAATCTTTTATGATATTCTTGTAAATACCTGCAACATAAGCACATCGCAACGTTATGCCATTTAAATGAGGTATTCGCATAATGCGTTACAAGTATTTAATCAACTACGAGGCAATACAGGAAGAATAATATCCCTTATTTGGAGACCGCTCATAATACAAAATAATATAACATTTGGCCTTTGAGTAGCCGACGTCGCTAGCCCAATCGGGAATACCGCCACCTACCCGGGGTCGATTCGACCTGACAGCAGTCACACCGCCGCCAACGTCCTTGCAGAACCCCCTAATTAGGAGGTGACGAATTGCTTAAACAATCCACTCGACACAGATCCGACACAAAGCGACCTACCGGGACCCGGGACCGGGCTCCTTGGGAAGGGTTAGCGGGCCTCAAAGAACACCAGCTCGGGTTAGCCGGTGCTAGCTTGGTGCCGACTAGCCAAATGTACTTCGTCTCCCTTTCTTTATTTATTTATTTTATTTATTTGTTTGTAAGACCACCACAACGGTTATTTTTTAAAAGAATAAATGACGACAATGTACACCGACGGCCCCATAACGCGCACACACACACTTGGTGAAAGCGTAGTTGAACGGTAAGTGGACGGCGGGGTGAGCCGGGACTTGCCTATGGTGGAGATGAAGGTGGTGTTGAAGGCGTCGTCGGAGAAGCGGAACAGGACGCACGTCTTCCCCACGCCCGAGTCTCCGATCAGCAGCAGCTTGAACAGCAGGTCGTACGTCTTCTTCGCCATCGCGGGTCAAAAAATAAACCTAATGAGTTTTTTCCTAATTCAAATCGAACACGTGTTGTGTTGGTTGGGTGGTGTTGGGTGGGGGTCTAAACGCCACCAGCTCCTCCTCGCGCCTCGCCAGCCGTGGTCACTCCAGGACCTGAGGACTACTGCTACACGGTGCAGATCGCTTGGTTTTAGCTCGGGAAGCTAGTCGAGCTAAATGACTGCACCGGGTATCGTAACTGACGTGTCGGGAACGGAATCGAGTTTAAGACTTCCTTTTTTTTTTTTTCTCCCCCCCTCCTCGCGCTCTCTTCCCTCTAATGGCGTGAGAACAGAAGAACCCCCCCCACACCAAAAAAAGTGATCTCTTTCCCGGAGTGATTCCTCTTTTCCACTCTCTCTCTCTCTCGCTCTATCTCTCTCTCTCTCTCCCACTCAGTTGGGACAAAATGGCCTCTCTCTCTCTACCCGACTCCCGTCTCTTTCTTCAAACTAAATAGAGAGAGCTAATTCAAATTCTCGGCACACACACACCCGACATTCCCGTCCTTGTCGCGACCTCTGGCCGAAAAGAAGAAATCCCCCCCAAGCTTTTATAGCGCGTGGAAGAAAAAGCGCCGTCGACCCGCTCGCGTCAACGTTCGTCTCGAGAGGAGATTTACACGCCGAAACAGACGACCGGCCGTCGCCTTCGAATGTGAGAGCCACCGCGGCGACACCCTAGTTTCCAGAAGCACCGCCCCTTCGCCCCGCCCCTTCTGTCAAAATGTAGACACGCCATTGGTCTACACCGCTGCTTGTCAAAAAAGGAAACGAATGTCATTGGCTGTTTTTGCTGCTGTAGCGCGATGGGAGGCGTATTGAACATTTTACACAGAAGAAGAAAAAAAAAATGGTACTGCGTAACTATTTTTGGGGCTCAGAAACTCCCGTTCATTTTAGTTTTTCAGAATATGCCTTCTGATCTGAAAAAGGCCCACTAGTAGTTTGTGACGGCTCGTCTCACGGGGACGTGTGTTCGTGACACGCTTGCGGGGCAGCGGTGACTACCCCAGCTGTGAGTCAGGCCAAGTGATGTCATCATTTGCTCAGTGCTTGTCACGGGCGTTTCCCATATCCTCTTTTAACTTATAAACAAATGTATTAATCTGCACTAGATCTGTCACCTCGGAAAACCATTACTGTTGGCGTTGCCGTAGACTCAAGACGCTTTGCGTCTGATGGGATCCCACTGTATGTGTGTGTGCGTGGTGCGAGTTATTAAAGCTTATATCTTTCTAGTGAGAAATCTGTTTCCCTCTTCCGTCTGTCACAAACTTTGTTAGACACTCCTACTGGAATGTTGGGGGTAATTTATTCTGCCATGTTCAGACTTGACACAGAAACGTATCTTGCAGACAAATAAACAAACACACACACACACACACACACACACACACACACACACACACACACACACACACACACACACACACACAATTAGAAGAACATGTGAGAGCTTATCTTTATGCTTTTTATTTTCCATTTAGCCATCTCAAAGATTTCGATCGCAATGTGAACGATTCCTTTGGGGCCAACATGTCCGTGTTCATCTTGAGTTGTATAACCTATTATGCCTATAGAAGTATTCCTGTTGTGTATGTCGTTGGCTTGTATAGGCACACACCGTTCGCATGTTTACAAAAAAACTAAATAAGGAACGATGAAAGGACAAAAATAAGCCCAAGCTATATTCACATTTTACAAGACACACAACACGCACGTATTACCCAATATAGACAAGAGTAGGCCTATTGGTAGCCTATGGCGTTGTTCACCCTCGTTTGAACCGTAGCTTGCACGCAGGTTACAGGTAGGCCTATTTCTCCAGTATGGAAAGCCATATGGTGCCGAAAGCGCCACGCATTTGATGCGTTAAAAGTGACAAACGTCGTCCAGAACGCCGTCCAAACTGCAAAAAGAACGCCGTTTTTAACGTCACCCAAAGGGTCACCGAACGCTGCTCTGGACGGCGTTCTCTGATGTGGTAATGAGCTCCGCCCTGTGGTTTTCACAGCTCCACTCATGTGTTTGTTTTCACCCAATCAGTGAAGAACGAGAACAGACCACACTAGTGAATCTCTGATCTTCTTGGGATCTACCTATTCTGCCTATTCTGTTTGTCTTGCTACTTGTTTGGGTATCCTAAAGACCCTACCCTGACTAACTTTCTAGTTAGAAAATGTCATGGAAAAACAACAAAGGCACTTTGGTATCCAGTCAATTTTAGATTTGAGCCATGTTCTGTAGTCCGAGTAGCTGGTCTCTGGTCCAATGGTTAGCGCACAGGGCTTGTAATCTGAGATTGCTTTTGTGCGTTGCGAGTTAACGTCCCGCCTAAGTCACTATTATTTGAGTTGTGTTTTTGCAGGTAGCTCATTTTAAATTAACCAACTTTTAATATGGAATCCTGACTGGGTCCGAGTAATGCCCCGGTATTATGTTTGGTCTATCACACAGGCTTGTTCAACCAAAAACATTTTCAAGATACAAGATACACAATACAAGATACAAGATACAAGATACAAGATGTTTATTTGCCAGTTGCAACAAGTACATTGGAATGCTTACTCCCCATTCCCTCCTGCAGTATGAATATCCAAAACAATACCATAAAAATAATATATACAATAAAATGAATGCAAGAAGAACAACAAAGTGACTGAATGATACATGTCCATGTGTTGAATTGTGCAAAAAGATTTAAAAGCATTTTAAAGTGCCAGTAGTGCAGCAGCATCATGACTACAGTGCAGTAACTGTGAGGAGTCCAGAAAGTCCAACAAAGTATGACAGTGTAATGTTAATGACATGTTATGAGAGTGGCAGCACTCCTAGCAGTTCAGTAGGTCACTGCCTGTGGATAAAGACTACCCTTGGACCTGGTAGACCGACCCGGGTGTCTCGGTGACTCCTGAAGTCCACAATGGATGCCCTGTTTTCCCATCCACAGTGTAGAGGAATCTAGAGGGTGCTCACATGGCAACTAGCCTACTGAATTAAACATTAATGGTACGGTATGCTTTGGTACGATATTAATTGAACACTAATGACATGTTTATATATGATCTTTCAATATAGATTAATTAAAATGAAAGACCTCTGACGTTTAGTCCCTCAGTCTATCTCGAAATATTTGACTATAATGAAATGTGAGTGAATAAGTATTCTTTTAGAAAATATATTGGAATAATAATGCATTTATATTGCACTTTTCATGAATCTCAAAGTGCTAAGTAAATAAAATAGTAATTGTAGCGTGGCAACAACCGTTAGCATTTCCAGTAGCTATTAGCCATAAGTATCTACAAGATTCTTCACAGTGAAGGCCAATAATATAGCATTCTATTGCAATAGTTTGCCAATAGTTTAGATAGCTGTTGAAGCTAGGCTACATTTCAAAGAACACAAATTATTACCAATCATTAAAAATGATTATAAAGTATGGCCAATATGATCTGTCCACTAGAGATAGCGCCATATGGCTTTCCATTCCCCTGACTTCCAAAAGTGCAGGCGATACAATCTATACAATATGTGTCCAGCAGGTGGCGGTATTTTGTCATATTTCAGTTCAATGACAATATTAAATGTATGCCTATTCGGCATATATATTGTATATGGCCTATCTTAGGCCAAGACCTAATATCTAGCCTCTTATGTATTAGGCCTACTTATACGCCTACATATGGATGCCTATAAGTAGACACTTTTATGGCAGCTAATCTAGTCGTAGAAGGACTAGGCGTAGGCCATCAATATCAGTAGCCCTATGCAGAATTAGATCTACCAGTTTTTAATATACATATATATATATGTTATATATATATATATATATATATATATATATATATATATATATGTGTGTGTGTGTGTGTGTGTGTGTGTGTGTGTGTGTGTGTGTGTGTGTGTGTGTGTGTGTGTGTGTGTGTGTGTAGGCGTTCTCAAAATAGCCTACCAAATAGAACAAAAATAGAAAAAGACGATTTTACGGGCTACATATTTAGATTAGCCTGTGTACACACACACATATATATATATATATATATATATATATATATATATATAGCCACTCGATGGTGTATAATAAGTAGGTAATCAGTGGAGTTGCAGTGACGTCCAATTGCAACTTCATATCCCATGATTCCGTTTTTCACCTCCGCAGTAATATGGGGTGTGGTTAGACTTAGTAGGGCGTGTGTGTGTGCGCGTGTGTGTGTGTGTGTGCGTGTTTGTGCGTGTGTGCGTGTGTGTGCGTGCGTACACGCGCTTACGCGTTACCTCTTACGAAGAAGAGAAGAGGCGAGCGCGCGGCGCAGACGGGCAGGGCGCCGCTAGTGAGGGGCCGAGTGTCTGATGAGCATCATCCGCGGAACCGAAGGCACCGACGAGAGGGAGATGCGGACCGTTTTTATTGGGCGTGTGAAACGCGGAGGATATGCCGGGTAGCTCTCACCCCCCTGCCCCCCCCACCCACCCACCCTCTCTCCCTCTCTCTCCCTCTCTCTCTCTCTCTCTCTCTCTCTCTCTCTCTCTCTCTCTCTCTCTCTCTCTCTCCCTCTCTCTCTCTCTCTCTCTCTCTCCCATGAAAGCCCATATGGGTTTTGTTTTTTTAGGATGATGACTGGATTTGTAAAACATATTTAGTCATCAGAGAAGCAATCCGGACATGTTTTCTTCTTCTTTCTTCACCCGCAATGGGACGTCGACCTACCGGAGCGCGTGAGTGCTTTATGAGGAGAACCGGACCTACATCAGAACCGGTAGGCCCACGATAGTGGCTGTGTTAGAATATAATATAGCGACAGTACACATAGGCCTATTCCTTCCTTGCAATGACCAGGGTAGACGTATCAGGTCATTTTTAGCTAATTACAATCGCCCAATAGCCTACATAATTAGGTTAGATCATAGGCCTGTTATTTGTGTTATTTCTGTCGGTAGGCCGAGACGTTGTCATAGTGTCGCTTGAAAGAAGGATTCATGATGTCGAAAAATAAGAGCGGCGAGTCCGTGAAGGTGGTGGTTCGCTGCCGCCCGCTGAGCCGTAAAGAGGAGGCGAGCGTGTCGGCGGGAGGCATCGTGGCCATGGACCTGCGGCTCGGCCAAGTGGTCCTTCGGAACCCGCGGGCGCCGCCAAGCGAACCCCAGAAGACGTTCACGTTCGACGCGGTTTACGACGGCGACTCGAAGCAACGCGACCTGTACGACGAGAGCGTGCGGCCGCTCATCGATTCTGTGCTGGCGGGATTCAACGGCACCATTTTTGCCTACGGACAAACCGGCACAGGGAAAACCCACACCATGCAGGGGGCCTGGATGGACCCGGACCAACGGGGCGTGATACCCAACGCCTTCGACCACATCTTCACCCACATCTCCCGCTCCCAGTCCGACAGGCAGTACCTGGTGCGGGCCTCCTACCTGGAGATCTACCTGGAGGAGGTCCGGGACCTGCTGGACCCCGGCCGGGCCCTGGAGCTCCGCGAGAGCCCCGAGACGGGGGTGTACGTGCGCGACCTGACGTCGTGCGTGTGCAAGAGCGTGAAGGAGATCGAGGAGGTGATGAACTCGGGCAACCGCGCCCGCGCCGTGGCCGCCACGGACATGAACGAGCACTCGTCGCGCTCCCACACCCTCTTCCTGATCACGGTGGAGTGCAGCCAGCCGGGGCCCGACGGACGGGAGCACATCCGCGTGGGACGCCTCAACCTGGTGGACCTGGCGGGCAGCGAGCGGCAGGCCAAGACGGGCGTCCGCGGCGAGCGCCTGAAGGAGGCGGCCAAGATCAACCTGTCGCTGTCGGCGCTGGGCAACGTCATCTCGGCGCTGGCCGACGGCCGCAGCGGCCACGTGCCGTACCGGGACTCCAAGCTCACACGGCTGCTCCAGGACTCCCTGGGGGGCAACGCCCGGACGGTGATGGTGGCCACGCTGGGCCCCGCCCCCCAGCACTACGACGAGACGCTCACCACCCTGCGCTACGCCAACCGCGCCAAGAACATCCAGAACCGGCCGCGCGTCAACGAGGACCCCAAGGACGCCCTGCTGCGGGAGTTCCAGAAGGAGATCGCCCGCCTCCGGGCGCAGCTCCACCACCGGAAGGGCCGGAGCAAGCAGGGCAAGGAGGAGGGGGATCAGGGGGGAGGAGGGGAAGGAGGGCGGGGAGGGGGAGGGCCAGGATGACCCCGAGGGCAAGGAGGAGGAGGAGGAGAAGGAGGCGCGGGAGTACCTGAAGCAGGAGGAGCAGAGGCTGGAGCGGGAAAAGGAGGCCATCCGGGGAGACCGCTCCCTGCTGGCGGAGGAGAAGCAGAAGCTCCTGGGAGAGAAGGAGAGGATGATGGGAGATCTGAGGAAGGAGCAGGAAGCCGCCGAACTGCTGACCGCTAAGTACAAGGTGAGCCGCAGGGGGGGCCCTGATGGGGAGATGGTGAAGGTGAAGCAGGTACATCAAGCCCGTTGAGAACCCGTTGCTTGGTGGGCTAAAATAGTTTCGGGTGATGTTTTTCCCAGGGTGGCCATTGTGGTACCCACGCACCCACCCACACACACACACACACACACACACACACACACACACACACACACACACACACACATGTAAACACTCACCTACTATCTCTCTCTCTCTCTCTCTCTCTCTCTGGCTCTCTCTCTCTCTCACACACACACACACACACACACACACATCTCTCTTTCACACAGCCGAGTGGATCTGTGTAATCGTAGGAGTCATCTTCTAAGACGTGTAGCTTAGGAGAAGATCCTGTGAGCTAAGCTGCTAGACTCCCGTCCCACAGACCGTAAATCTGTCCTCCCTGTTTAAATTACAAGGGAGAAAGTATTTTTTTTGTCTGACAGTTTATGCAGATGGAAAAAAAAGGAAATTAAGCCATTGAAAATGAAGTCAACTTAAGTGAATAAATAAATACCCAAATGAATTGGTAACACTTTACCATAAGGTTAAAGTCTCGTAACGGTGTTGACGTTGACTAAGGTGTTTATGTTAACTAAGGTAATACTTTATACGTTATTTAAACACTACACCTAATCCCTATTCTAATGCTATATAACAATCCCCATGACTGCATCAACTTGTGTTAGTTAATGTTTAATTCATGTACCCTGATTGTCAAGGGTTATCCATTCATATAAGAAGTATCTACCTAAAGACAGACATCTTTTCTCCATTGTGAAGTGTCACACATTCACTAGCTTAAACACTCATGTACACACTCACACACTCACACACACACACACACACACACCCACACACACCCTAACGCACACACACACACACACACACACACACACACACACACACACACACACACACACACACACACACACACACACACACACACACACACCCTAACACGCACACACACACACGCACGCACGCACGCACGCACGCACACACGCACACACACACACACACACACACACACCCTAACGTGCACACACACACACACACACACACACACACACACACACACACACACACACACACACACACACACACACACACACACACACACACACACACACACACACACACCCTCACACACACACACACCCTAACGCACACACACACACACACACACACACACACACACAGTGTGAGTGTGGGAATAATGGCTTGCCCTGATTCATGCCCACATCAATTCAATAAGTCACTCGGTGGAGAATGGCCCGACTGCAGTCTATTGTTGTGCGGCCAAATGCTGTCGCCATCCCTAACGACCGATCCAACCAAGTCAGCTCCAAACTCTGCTGACTGCTGAACAATACCGAGTTGAATACACACCACTATAGGGCCACACAATACTATAATATATTACAACACATCATGAAGGAAGTGCCTTGAGAATGTCCGTCCTTGTCTCTTCTTTGCCATGAGAACCAAGGTAGGAACCAAGGTGAAACATGAGCCACAGATACACACACACACACACACACACACACACACACACACACACACACACACACACAATTTTGCTTTTAGGTGTATAGCTATGAGAGCAAGCGATGCATGGTCTCCCGTGGTGAACGAGGACGGGAGAACGGGAAAAATACAAATTACAGCAAACAAACAGGAGGCTTACGTTTGTTTAGTCCCCGATACATCGCAGAAGCTCAGGAAGCAAAAGTGTTCCTTTGTGTGTTCTTGTGGTCTTGTCACGTTAGAGAGGGTGCCCCCGCCCCCCACCCCCCCCCCCCCCTCTCTCTCTCTCTCTCTCCTAACACAGCCAATAGCCCACCGGTGGAACCCTCTACGGCAGGGGTTCCCAACCTTTTTCACCCAGAGCCCCCCCAAATGACTCCTGTTGGAATTTGCGCACCCCCCCCCCCCCCCCAATAATTTATTGTAATGTAGAGACAAGGCTTTTAGCGACAATCATGTATTGCGTTACAATTATATGTAAAAAACTTTTTAAAAAAATTTAAAAAAATAAATTAAAAAAAAAAATCGAAATATGATATTAGGCCTCAAATCATCTGAGGCCTGGCGCCCCCCCTGCGATCTTTGGCGCCCCCCCAAGGGGGGCGCGCCCCCCAGGTTGGGAACCACTGCTCTACGGCACTGTGGACCGTTTGACTAAGACACTTTCACAGTATCACCAAGTCAAGCATCACAAGTCAAGTCAAGTCAAGTATAAGCAAAGTATAAGCAATGGGTGAAAATCTTGCAATACCCGACGACAGACAGCAGTTATAAAAAATAAAAATAATAGAATAAAAAATAAGTAAAAAGTACAAGAACTACACAGCAGCACAGTGGGCCATCAAGGACAAAACCAAGCATGTTCTGTCCGTTGTACAGTATGGCTCCAACCGGCTTTACATACAGCCGGTGGGAGGTGGTTTTTGGGCTTGTTGCACACGGATTTGACTATAAATCAAAATATAGCTGAATATAGATACAGGCAAGAATGTCCAAAGTCCAAATGAAATAGAGTTGACATAAAGGACTGAATGTACTGTATGTTTCAGCTAAAGGACCTGGGTTTGGGCCGTATGTATGAGTAACTTAGGTAAACATCAACCCATTTATCTATATCCAGTCCTTAGTGTATACAGTACATCCGCCTTGTGTCCGGTGTGTATATATATGTATATATATATATCTTTTTTTTATATACAGTATATATAAATGTGATGATCGCTGCATTTATAAGCTCCCGAAATGAATGAAATAGGCCTGAGGTGAAAGGCAAGTTCATTGAAAGGACAGCGGCTGGCGTTATGATGTCTTAAGTCTAATGCTAAGACATGCATTGTGGTTCAAACACGACTCAAAAAACAGAGCCACTACAATGTGCTTTTGGACAACAATGGATCTTGTGTTGGCAAGGCAGCAAGTGGTGCCAGAAGAACAGGGAAGAACAGGGTTCTTCACTCGGTTCCTTGCCGGCATAGTTTTTGTCACATTTGTTTACAGGTGGATGAAGAAAGTAGCCTATTAATACCTGCCAACCTGCTTCTAATTTCATATTAAATAAACTAAAAGTATGTAAGCTGTGTTTTAACAGCTAGTCCGCCCTAAATCATATTGTGTGTGCGCCTAGTTGCCGATATTCTTTCCAAACTGAAATATCCACATCTATTTCTCTGATTGGCTGTGGTTGAAATTGGCCAACCAATCAAAAACCCACAGAGCTGCACATTGCATGTCTCTCTTCCGGCTCTCTGTTCCCGTGGGAGCTAGGTTGCTAGGCAGAGCTCGTCAGCTAATTGAAATAGCTCGCAGAAACATGGAACGGCGAATACGTTCCAATTATCATACCATATTTTTTACAAGTCACTCTCCCACAGGCCCACACACACACACACACACACACACACACACACACACACACACACACACACACATACAATTATACATCCAAGTAGGTCAGAGCATTTTCCATGCTGGGTTGAGTCAGCTGCAGTCACTGCAGGGAGCGGTTGGGCCTGGAAAGGTCCTCTCCCCAGGTGGGCTCCACCAGAGCTCCATCTGTGGCTTCGGCCCACTGTTCTATTGGCCTTGTGATGGTATCTGGTAGCTGGTAGCTGCCAATATGGGTCTTTTCAAAATAAAAGCATCCTGTGTGGCCACGGAACACTCTAGGGATATATCCCCCCCCCCAGACAGGCCACTGGCTTTGGAAGGTCCCAGAGCTGTTTTTGTGGGTTTTAAAAAAACAACTTTGTCACTCTCTGTCACAGAGTTTGTATGTCGTTCGAATAAGATAAGAGAAGATAAGATAAGAGAAGATAAGAGTAAATCCCAGATGGAAAATTCTGCCCACCGACTGATGTAACTGAGCTGAATGTACGGCAAACAGTCATTATGACAGAAAAAGCATACTCAAAAGATGTGCTATTTCTACCAACTCTTTAGTAGAATTGAGTAGAGTGTGCCGTATGTCTTCTCCATGCCGTGTGTTTCAGAGGAGAGGATGGAGAGGGCTTGTTGTAACCTCTCCATGCCGTGTGTTTCAGAGGAGAGGATGGAGAGGGCTTGTTGTAACCTCTCCATGCCGTGTGTTTCAGAGGAGAGGATGGAGAGGGCTTGTTGTAACCACCAAGCCAGTGCTACTGCTGTGTGGGTATGGTTGAAGTGGTTCTAGTGTCTGATATTATAGGGGATAGGTGTTAGATTAGATTGAAATGTGTTGTCATTATATGTCTAATCTAATCTAACACCCATATTATGGGATGGGTGTTACTGTTGAGCTGGTCCGCTGCCTGACCCTGGGACGGGCAGACTATTGTCAGGACTTTTTCTGGGTCAGAACTAGATGCTTTCTAAGTTGTTGTCTTCCTCTCTCTCTCTCTCTCTCTCTCTCTCTCTCTCTCTCTCTCTCTCTCTCTCTCTCTCTCTCTCTCTCTCTCTCTCTCTCTCTCTCTCTCTCTCTCTCTCTCTCTCTCTCTCATTCCCTCACCACTCTAAACTCCATATCTACTGAAACAGGCCAGTCGGTTGATAACCTTTTCCATGTTGTGTAAGTAGTTTAGCCGCCCTAGAAATGGGTTCAAATCACAATACCACAATAAGGTGGGAAAAATGTACTAAAAATACCTCCATCTATTTTGAAAACCATTGTTGTGCGCACCGTCCCTGTACAAAATTCCCTTTTTAAATGTGAGTGGGCGTGTTTTCATTAAAAAAACACGTATTTTATTAGTATTTTCCATTGCTCTAGTCCATTATTATCATCATAATTAACCAGTGCATTGCCAAAGTGTAACCACAGCAAGCATGCGTGCGTATGCTTGTGAATCTGTCTTTTTGAATGCAGTATAGCTGCGTGCTCTCAGAGGGCTGTCTGTCTGTGGCCAGCATGTCATGTGGCTGGACAACATCCTGCCAGCTTCCTCTCTGGCCCCATACGCTTGCTCAGATACAATTGGTATGACCTCATGGGAAATATGGCATGCATGATGTAGTACTCAAACTCAATGCATGTTCATCCATGTACATGGTACGTGTATGTGCATTAACACATACCCACGCACACATGCACACACATGCACACACACACAGGTTCAGGTACGGGTATAAATGTAAAAGGCACAAACGACACATACACATACAGACGCACACACACACACACACACATCCTTTTGGGTAGAATGATTCTGTTTCCTGTTTATATATCTTGCCTTCCTGCCTAATTAGAGAAGGCAAGGGGCTGACGAGGGAGGTTGTGTGTGTGTGTGTGTGTGTGTGTGTGTGTGTGTGTGTGTGTGTGGGTGTGTGTGTGGGTGTGTGTGTGGGTGTGTGGGGGGGACGCTGGAGTAGAGGGAGCTCTACAGTCTATCAGCATGGAATGCTGCACCACTGAAATATTGATGAATAGTTACCATGTGGCTTGGCTTCTGTGTGTGTGTGTGTGTGTGTGTGTGTGTGTGCGTGTGCGTGTGTAAGTGTGCGCCATCTCATTCCTTCCTGCCAGGAGACAGTGATGAGAGAGACGGTCTTTGTCTTTATCTGATTTAACCTGAATACAAAACATAGATATATATT
>CM051019.1:972008-979508 GCA_027704905.1 Muraenolepis orangiensis
ATTTGTGTACTAAAATCTTTGGTTTGTGTACTAAAATCTTCTAGAAATGAAAGCAACCATGAACACCATTCCCTTAATTAACATAAACCCCATTAGTAAACATGACCATTCGTTTGCTGTTACAATAAGCGTTGATGTTACTGGCAGAATAGTTCATGCACGTTACTGCATTAATGAATGCTTATAAATAGTTCATGAATAAAAACCCTTATTGAATTGTGTTATTACCGTTATTTCTTTCAAATAGCGATGTGTTGCCTTCTGTCTCTAAACCTCAAGTCAAGTCCAGTTTATTGTCACTTCACAGTTTACACAAGTATAAAGCAGTGATGTGAAAATCTTATGTGCAAAACCCGACGACAGACAGCAGTTATAAAAATAAGATAAAAAATAGATAAAAATAGAATAAAAATAGAATAAAGTTAAAAATTTAAATAAAAAATAGAAATGCATATGCATTTATAAAATGCAAAATATCCGCACAGAAAAGAGCAATATGTATATATAAATCAATGTAATAAAATATACATTGTTATATGCTATACGCCCATGTTCAGCAGCCTGATGGCCTGACTGTGAAGCTGTCTCTAAGTCTATTTGTACCACGTGATACTGAGGTATCGCCTGGCTGACGCTAACAGTGAGTACAGTTCATGGCTGGGGTGGGCATGTCTTTATGATTAACCTCCGCAGGTACACTGCAGCCAGTCTTGCTGTCTGTGAGCGTAGCTCCGGTGTGACGCGCCGCACACACTGAAGTGTAACGCACCTCCAGCTCCAGCCCTCTCCCCTGTGTGTAACGGGGGCCGCGGGGGGCGTGTGTTGTGTCCCAGGCCATGGAGAGCAAGCTGCTGGTGGGCGGGAGGAACATCACAGACCACACCAACGAGCAGCAGAAGATGCTGGAGATGAAGCGGCAGGAGATCGCCGAGCAGGTGAGAGGAAATGAAACGACTCGTCTCTTTTTGTGCTTGTTCTTATTCTGCCGATTTGACAAATGACTCAAAAAGAATATATTTTTTATACCAGATTATTGTGGCCATTGTGTCCTCATCATTCATTCGTCATCAGTGGTGAATGTATTGCAATTGGAATTGAGGACGTTAAGGATGACCCCCGCTGTGAGGGTCCAACCAGCCTCTTCCCTTTAGTCAGTGGTTCCCAAACTGGGGGGCCCGCCCCCTGGGGGCCCGCCCCTGGGGGCCCGCCCCCTGGGGGGCCCGGAGTTAGAACAGGGCGGCGAGGCTTAATATCAATTATGCGATATCGTAAAAAGGTGACTTGTTCCTAATTAGATTTGCCGTTGCAGTTCTGTATTAATTACGGACAATGTTTTAAATCAATTATATGGGGGTGTGCAAGCAAAGGACGTGTCTGAGAGCGTCTTTATGTAGGTGTGGAGGGAGGGGGGCTGATATTTTTTCATTTACAAAAGGGGGGGCCCTGCAGAAAACCACTGCCTTAAGTTGACACAGACACTCGCTCTTTGATATCTGGTGAGCATAAAAGTACTCTTGAATCAGTGGCTCATCAGTGTCCCATGAGGAACCAGGCCGACGTGATTAGAAGTCACGATGAATCACTTGGTATTCTACACACCACTGATGACACTGACACATTGAAAAGTTGAACAGATAGTTAGGTCCGTTGTAAAGAACGACCGATGCTACAAAATCGTGCTACAATCATTTGGGTTTTGTGCTTAGTCACTGCTGTATAGCATCACAGGGACGAGACCGCTGTGTTGTGTGTTGTGTGTTGTGGTCCTCCAGTCCAGCAGAGAGCGAGAGATACAGCAACAGGTGTTGGCGCAAGACGAGGAAACCCTGGAGCTCAGAGAGACCTTTACCTCTCTGCAGCAGGAGGTGGAAGCCAAGACCAAGAAACTCAAGAAGGTAACACGCACGCACACACATGCGCGCACGCACACACACACACGCACGCACACACACAACCTTTTATCCTTTTACTCTTTTTCATCTTTTTCATCCCCTACCCCCTGGCCCATAAACCATGAACCCCCTGACCTCTCAAACCCCCCCCCCCCCCCCCTGCCTCGAACACAAACACAAAAACAACTCGCATGTTTTCCGAGGTTAGTCATGTGACCCCACTGTATCTAAAGGGAGCCCAAACAACAGACGACGGTGTGTGTGTGTTTCTTGTCCTACACGAGCTCAGCGAGCGGGGAACGCTCTGTTCCCGGGGACAACATACTCTGGCTGTCATTCACGCCGAGCACCCAGGTTAGCTTTAGTTGCTACGTTGCTACTCGGCCTGCTAAGCTTGCAGGGCGATTCCTAGCTGTAGTGTTGGTGGTAATGGTGGTGGGCTTGAAACAGTGTTTGAGGACGCGACCCTGGGCAAAGGGCCGAGGCTAACCCTGAGGGTAATTGGGGCAGTGATCTGGCACAGATCAGAGCAGGTCCAGCCTGAAAACTGAGCAGGGATCCGATTGGTTGTTGGTTTTTATTTTGGTCCGGGGGAGGATTCTGCTGATACCTGCGTTGTTGCCAAGGGTAACCAGAGCTGCAGCTCTGTGCAGACTCATCTCTCATCCAGGAAGTCCCTGATGATAGAAGGTCACCTGTCTCTCTTGTTCCTGTACATTCTCTCTCTCTCTCTCTCTCTCTCTCTCTCTCTCTCTCTCTCTCTCTCTCTCTCTCTCTCTCTCTCTCTCTCTCTCTCTCTCTCTCTCTCTCTCTCTCTCTCTCTCTCTCTGAGTCTCTTTCTCTCATTCTCTCATCTCTCTCTCTCTCTCTCTCTCTCTCTCTCTCTCTCTCTCTCTCTCTCTCTCTCTCTCTCTCTCTCTCTCTCTCTCTCTCTCTCTCTCTCCCACTAGCTCTATGCCAAGCTGCAGTGCATTAAGGCAGAGATCCAGGACGTGAACGACGAGCACGTGAGGAGCAGACAGGAGCTGGAGCAGACTCAGAATGAGCTCACTAGAGAGCTGAAGTTCAAGTGAGTGAGACGATGGTCTGATCACTGTGACCGCTTCTCACACACACACACACACACACACACACACACACACACACACACACACACACACACACACACACACACACAGTAATCATGCAAATTGTACGATTCTGAGACCATTTGTGAAATGGAAAATGTGATGATGCTAATTCTGCATGTGTTTGTGTGTGCTTGCGTGCAGTGCGTGTGTGTGTGTGTGCTTGCGCGTGCACACACGCACGCGCATGTGTGTGTGTGTGTGTCCAGGTACCTGATCATCGAGAACTTCATTCCCCCGGAAGAGAAGAACAAGATCATGAACAGGCTGACGTTTGACTCTGAGGAGGACCAGTGGAGGTTTCAGCCCCTGGTTCCGGTGGAGAGGTGAGCTGGACCGTGCACCAATCACACGGTTGGTGGTTGTATTTGATTTGGTCTCAACGTGGCCTAGTATCAGTCCAATCTAATCCAATCCACTTTATTTATGTAGCACAATTTTAAAAACAGAGGGTTTGCCAAAGTGCTTCACAACGAACATAATCAAACATTATCACAAAATATAATATTACAAGAATAGATTAAAAGGCACACATAAGAATAGGTGCAAGGCACACAAAAAAGGCTATGGACAGACAATAATAAAACATACAAATAGCTCAGCATAGCTCAGACTGATTCGAAAGCGAGGGAAAAGAGGTGGGAAAAGTGAAAAGTGGGGGCCGATTTGACCTGGGGGGGGGGGGGGGGGGGGGGGGTGGCGGGGGGAGGGCAGGTCGTTCCAGAGCCGGGGGGAAGATGAATGTACCAATCAGGAAGATGAAACCATGCCAATATTACTCAAGATCCCCACCTCCCATCCCAATCCTCTCCTCACCTTCACACACAATATTCAGCAAACTCTCCACCATGAAGAAGCGGCCAGCCTCAGCGGTGGGCTACAAGCGACCCATCAGTCAGTACGCCAGGGTTGCCATAGCGATGGGGGCTCATTCCAGATACAGGGTAAGTCGTGTCCCTGAGTGGATGTGACGTGATCCATAACCGCCGTCCCCTTTTACTCCTAGTATGCATTTTTATTTTATTCCCGCAGGCCGAAAATATCATGTTCCTGGAACTGGATGTGACTCCGCCCACCGTGGTCTCATTGGCCCGTTCCCCGGAGGCGGAGCTCCACTACACCGCCTCGGCAGGCAACTCTCCCACCAAGGAGAAAGCCAGCCGCGTCCGAAAGTCTCGCTCCTGGTAGGCAAACTGCAGTGGGCATTCAACTACACTGTTTAGACAAAAACAAATTGACCAAGTAATATATTGTTGACATACAGTATAAATATATTTTATTAATGCCAATAAAGGCCAACATACTGTTTGTTTTGAACCGTCCGTTAATCATGTTTTCGGGTTAAAATTTGTTATCTAATCCCAGTTTTTTGTGTCTTCTAACTCAAATCAATCGTCTCTATTCCTGGGCAGCCTTGGCTGGTTAAGCATCAATACAATTGATTATTATTTGCCGTATTCATCGACACACACCCTTTCCAGGCAGTCCTAAGAGAGAATAATCGACTATCCTGCAGCCGTCATAGCTTTGCTATCCGCAAGCCACGTGTGAATGTGGGTTAATTATTTGATCTCTTTTCCTCTGTGTGTGCAGGTGCCAGACCCCCAAGAGCATCAGTTCATCCTCCTCCACCGTTTCCTTGGCAACGTACAACACTGCCACGCCCACTGCCGCACAGTAGTGAGATGGGGAGATGGGGAGCGATGGCTAGGCACTATACATGTGTGTATATATATATATATATATATACACATGAACATATACTGTATGTGTATTTGAAAATATATTTTTTAAGCTATTTATGTTTCTCGATCACCACCACTCCCCCCCCTTAGGACCTCCCAGTCTTGGGAGCTGCAACTATCATTACTGTTAGGGCTTTGGCTTAACAAGGACAATATATTTATTAAAGGACAGGGGCAGTCGCTCTATAAAGAAACCTCGGAGATCCCGATTGGCCGGCTTGCTTTTTTGGATGCAAAGACTCTATTACCCAGACTGCCTCGGTGGAGGCACACACAGCTAGATATCCTCACAGCCCCCCTGCGGGCGGTCCCTTGACGTTTCCTCATCTGCATGCGTGAGGAGAGGAAGAGGGCCCCCCCCCCCGGCCACCATCATCACATCTGTACGTTCTGACCAAGCCACACTGCTGTGATGTACACAGTAGTGTGTGTGTGTGTGTGTGTGTGTGTGTGTGTGTGTGTGTGTGTGTCCATCCGTGTGTGTGTGTATATGTGTGTTTGTGTGAAAGACTTTCTGATTGTGAAATGTGGTACCCTTTAAGACTGAACCACCAGGTACCTGCAACGTACTTGGATCTACTGTAAGATACATGTGTACATACCTCCAGGTTTTGACATTTTATATCCTGGGATATTGGGTGGTGGGTGGTGGGGTACGTTTGTTTTGTTTGAATTGATTCTCTAATTAGCTTGACGCATGAATCGATAAAAAAAAAAAGTGTCACCTCAAAACTCAGCAGGAAGTCTTGAGCGGAGAGAAGGAGACACAGGAGACCGGTGTAAACAACTTGGTCATTTTGGAGTCTGAGGAACGTGCAATCTTTTCTTATTTTTCTTTTAATATTTTTATGAGTTCCGACTTTAGGGCAGAAGTCATTTTAAGACATTACATGTTACATTGTTCTGGGTCAGTCCACTCGTATATCATGTCATTTAATAGAAATGCCTTAAAAATATGATGTATACAACATATATACAATGAATATATAGAAAATGATAAATAACAATGGCATAATGTAAGTGGCCATGTCCGATCGCCTTGCGCCATCTTACCGATTACCACCAATCACAGCGATTGATTTGCTGTACAGGAAGCCGCGCGTGCAGTTTCCACCGGTGAGAGTGTAAGTGGAGCTGACGTGGACGCTTGGTAAGGCCCGTCCGGGGTGTAGGGTTTTAACGTCCTGTAAATAGGTTCTTTAATGGCCGGAGGTTAAGAGATACAGACCGAGGGGATGCGGGGCAGGCGGACTAATCTACCCCCTTGTATTATTGATGCCTGAGCTCCTGTGTCAGTTGGTCCGCCGGCCGAGACCCGGAGGGAGGTCTGAACCGCTGGACCAAACCGTGGCGTCGGAATGACTGCAAGGAGCCATTTGTTTGTTATATTGTGTATCTGTGTATTGTGTCTTTTTTTTTCTTCGCCATCGTGTCCCACTTATTGACACTGTCTCCGAAAAAATATGTCTTATCTTGTCGTGATTTTGTTGTTGTTGTTGTTTGTTGTATGAATAGTAGTGGTCAGTGAATAAGAATGGTTATGTTGGTGGATTCATATGCACAGTGCAATGCAGGACGGTAGCTGCCTTTGTCGGTCACACACGCTGTCATCATGTAATAACAACAACAACAACCACATGAATAGCATCTGAGCACTGACATGGCAACTTACAGCGAATTGAATGAGGAGAAGACACTAATGTACTCTCGCGAGATTTCGCTCTTCTGCTTCAACTCTCTGATTGTGGAAGCCCCATGCCTCGACCTCCCGGTGTTGTGTGTTATGAAAGGTCTCAGTGTACAGCCTTAATGGGATTCAATTTGGGATTGCAACTAATACCTAGAAGTGCAATCCCCTTAAAAAGGACCGCTGAGTGGATCGAGGCTGCTGAATGTGTCGTGGAGGACACGTTTCTCTGATCTTTCCACATTTTAACTGGCCACTGCAAAACAGCCACACAGCTAAACCTCTGATGGCAAATGATCCACATTTCAGGTATTAAATACAAAGTCTCCAGTCACAGGACAGGACAGACAGACAGGGGGCTCAGCTTTTAGATGTCAGATTAATTTCATTTTGGAACCGTTCACGTTATTGTCTGGATTTATCCCGGTCCACTCTCTGTGTTTTTGCGTGAAGCAGGAATGATGCGATGAACTTGATTGACAGGGTGAACGTCTCTTACTCTCTTTATAAAAGGAAACATGTACAGAACAAAACAATGTCAGAATCAACCGTCTTAAAGTGATTGAGTCAATCACAAAAGTTGTATCATAGTGTGACACTATAAATATATATATAGGATGGTGGTGTGTTGTCAAAGGAAGGCTTGGGATGGGTTGGAGGTTGTGTTTGTGTGTGTACGTGTACGTGTGTGTGTGTGTGTGGGGTGGGGGGGTCGCAGGCAGCATCTGATGAGAGTCGGAAGAGTCAGAAGTGAGCCTGTTTCCATGGTAACGTGCCGTGAAGGGGGGAGGGGTTTGTCTTGGTCTATGGTGGAGCTCATGTCTGGGCTGAAAAATAAAATATATCATAATTAAAACAATCCATTGATACTGTGTTGTAAACTCCCCTTTGTCCAATCATGGTTTTCAAATGTAATTCAAGTCAGCTATTACTATGTTTATTGTTGGTTTTGTCTGAAGTTTTCAACTAACCATTTCAAAGCCTCTCCCACTGTGTTATAAATACTTATTAAAGTGCTGTAGGTCATATTTAATAGCTATAATTATAGT
>CM051019.1:1002008-1004508 GCA_027704905.1 Muraenolepis orangiensis
AAGTACACACAAAACACTCACACACACACACACACACACACACACAAAACACTCACACACACACACACAACACACACACACACACACACACACACACACACACACACACACACACACACACACATACAAACACAAACACTCTCACAAACACATACATTCATACTCTCACACACATACAAACACACACACACACACACACACACACACACATACAAACACACACACACGCATGCACACACTCACACACATACAAACACACACACACACACACACATACACTCTCACATGTTCACAAGTTCAAAAATAATGTATTTATAATAAATATATATATATATATATATATATATATATAGCCTGCTTTTGTCATTATGTAAACAATAGGGAACCAGGCTGGTAACCTCCATTCTACCTCCATTCTAGGCGCAGGCAGCTGGCTCCTCCCAGCCCTCTCCCTCTCGGTCCATGCCAGTGGCCAGCCGCTCCCCTGGCCCCTCCCCTCCGCTGGCCCACCCCCACCACCACGCCCCTCAGGACTCGCTAGCCGGCGTGGGCGGGGACGTGCGGGACGCCTTCGCGCAAGGTGAGGGACAGGAAGCGCTGCGCCGCGTGACGCCAATACTTTGCGTTAAAGGGCCCCTATTATTTTTATTTATGACAAGCCGTTATAGAATTGTCACGTGACACAACAACCCTCTGGTGACATCACGTCCCGAGTGGGGAGTGTCCAGTCTAGTCACGTGACCGTTCTGAAGCCGCTTGTACTCGGCTGATAGCAACTCAACACCCACCCGGTGGTAAAGTAGAGGGGCCCTTTAACCTGTGGGGCTTTTTTTTTGGGCGTTCGATGTGTCAATGTTTTCTCACTGCACATCTTCACTGCACACACACACACACACACACACACACACACACACACACACACACGTTCTGATCGGACTGATTGTGATTGTGGTTGTGGTCGGACTCGTCTGTTCAGAGTAGCGGTCGTAGCTTCGCCTTTCGAGGTTTCTCTAGATGTTGCTTTGTTAGGTTGGAGCAGGATGGACGTCTCCAGAAGCTCAAACACTCCCAAGCTCATGCTTGGGAGTGTGCATGAGAATTTTCATCCAATTCATTGCTTGGACAAACAAAATCATTAGGTTGTTTTCTATGAGTCCGATGAAACCCACACAGACAGCCGGTCTCACCTCAGCGTTGGCCAAAGCAGTTGAGTAGCATGAAGGCCGGGGGGGGCAGCTGCAGCCTTGCTCTTCCAAATGTTACCTATCCTTGTGTTCCCGACAGCTGAGGGTTTCTCTTTCCTCTGGTTGGGCACAGTCCAACCTTTTGCCAAATGTCCACTCTCGCCCACTTTCCCTTCAAGTGAGTCTCCCTCAAAACAAGGTGTGGAAGGTTTTCCAGTGTGTGCTGCGTTGGCTTCTCAGGCCCGCGCTAATGTGATGTTCATTTTAAATCCGGAAGGCGTTTTTATTTATGGAGGTCATGGATCTCCATAAAGAGGATCGATCTCCGAGTCTCTCTCTCTCTCTCTCTCTCTCTCTCTCTCTCTCTCTCTCTCTCTCTCTCTCTGCTCTCTCTCTCTCTCTCTCTCTCTCTCTCTCTCTCTCTCTCTCTCTCTCTCTCTCTCTCTCTCTCTCTCTCTCTCTCTCTCTCTCTCTCTCTCTCTCTCAGCCGGGGCCGGCCAACGCATCCTCAATCAAATTGTTGTTCTTGCTCACCGGCCAAATCGCTACTTTCTTGTTACTCGGGTATCAGGAGACGAGGCTCTTCTCTTCTGCGGGAAACGGCCCTTGGAGTCGCTGGTCACGCTAGGACACCGGCACAAAACACATGGAATGTGGACACTGGGACTTTGCAACACGCCGTCTTAGGCTGTATTGGCTGCATTCACTCCGGTTCTCTATCACTGGTTTCTGTTGTTTTCTCAAACAATCCGATTCTCTCCGGCGGGAAGCCAGTTGCACGGATACGATACTTTCCAGTGCAGGGGGGGGATGAGTGCATCCACTGTGTCCTGTAACAGCCCGTGTATCAGATTGCACTGTGATTGATCGGATGTGATAGTTATAGTGTGGGCACCATGTGTACCGAAACACGGGCTACCTTAATGAGAACTACACTCCGTTGGACACTCCTCTGCGTCCACCATGAAGACGAAATTGAAAGAGACACTAAAGTACACAAAGTAATAGGTAGAGTGGGTTGTATAGTTTCGTCATTTCTATGTGGTGTTCCGACACATTTACACAGCCATCGACGTGTACGTGAATGTACATTGTGTGTACAAAAAGCATGTGGAGCTGTGCTAATGTGCTGACGTCCCATCGTTCATGGCTGCAGCTCTCACAAAACAAAATCTATTATTTCTGATTATGTATACATTTGTGATATGTATTATTTATGCTCATGCCGCCATGTGTTTCGTCTCACAAATCGGACTTTAGATGAATCATCTTTAGATTAATAATCTAAAGTCTGATGACTGACGAGCTCACATCGC
>CM051019.1:1009508-1012008 GCA_027704905.1 Muraenolepis orangiensis
TGATACTCAATATGTTTTCATTAATTACGGGGGTGAGTTGAGTGGGAATGGGAGGAAGGGTATTTTCCCAATAAACCTGGAAATTATGAAATATTGCATTTTTGTGTGTTTTTCATGTAATATTATCTTTATATATGTGTATGTATAAATATATGTTATTTATATATATATATATATATCATCAATTTTTTTATATTAAATAATAAATATGTTTCTGATGAACTAGTGTAAGTGTTTCATGGTTGCCTGCAGTCTTATTCCACAGATGGAAGAGAAGGCTGCTCCCCCTCTCTCTCTCTCTCTCTCTCTCTCTCCTCTCTCTCTCTCTCCTCTCTCTCTCTCTCTCTCTCCTCTCTCTCTCTCTCTCTCTCTCTCTCTCTCTCTCTCTCTCTCTCTCTCTCTCTCTCTCCAATACAATACAATAGGTTTTCCCTCAAGTTGAAGGGGGCACTTGACCCTAAAACGAGGTCAGAAGACCACAGTTATCCCCCGAGACGCTGTGGGTGTGTGTGTGTGTGTGTGGGGGGGGGGTGTGTTACCTCATGGGATTACTGCTCCACTGGGAGTAGTAGCAGTCAGTTGTTGTCGCCATCGGTTTACTGCACGCTGCACATTGTAACCCCCAGCCCCATGGTTAGCCCCCTTAATGGACGGTTAACAGTGACTCCTTTCTCATTAACGATCGACAGTCGACAATAAGCGGCTTGACAACTAACCGCTTTTGTAGTATATAGATATATACCAATGTGTGTGTGTGTGTGTTGCCCATCGGGGCACGACGAGGGAGGTTTACCCAGCGTGTCCCGACTTGTCCCGACCCAACGTGTCCCGAGTGAGAGAGAGATCCGAGCTGGAACAACCGGTGGAGAGAGAAAGTCCTCCTCGTCTTACGTGTCATCTTTCTAACTGCTCGGAGCTTCTTTCCTTGCGTTTTCTTTCTTTCTTCTCCCCTGACGGCACAGACCAGGATGATCCTGTTATCGTTATTACGCTGTTCGAAACTCAACTGAACCGGCGGATCAGCCACCCATGGTTGCTGAGTATGTGTGTGTGTGTGTGTGTGTGTGGGGGGGGGGGGTTGTCTACACGGTGCCGTTATAGGTGTGTGTGTGCGTGTGCGTGTGCGTGTGTGTGTGTGTGTGTGTGTGTGTGTGTGTGTGTGTGTGTGTGTGTGTGTGTGTGCATCCAATGTCCTATTGTATTTGCGAGAGAGAAAGAAAGATATAAAGAGAACAGAGGACAGAGAGAGAGAGAGAGAGAGAGAGAGAGAGAGAGAGAGAGAGAGAGAGAGAGAGAGAGAGAGAGAGAGAGCGAGAGCGAGAGCGAGAGCGAGGGGAACAGAGAGAGAGAGAGAGCGAGAGAGAGAGAGAGCGAGAGAGAGAGAGAGAGAGAGAGAGAGAGAGAGAGAGAGAGAGAGAGAGAGAGAGAGAGGAGAGAGAGAGAGAGAGAGAGAGAGAGAGAGAGAGAGAGAGAGAGAGAGAGAAGAGAGAGAGAGAGAGAGAGAGAGAGAGAGAGAGAGAGGACGTGTGTGGACAGAGCGTTAACACAGTGTGTGCCCCGGGGCGCTCATGTTTGGCACGTTATAAATGAATGAGTGCATCGCTGCTTCCGCCATGAATAGACATTACTAAACATTACTATACCAAGCAGCCTTAATTGTACTCACATTGTACATCTCAATATCTGCCCTGTATTATTTATATATATATATATATATATATATATATATATATATATATATAATATATATATATATATATATATATATATATATATATATATATATAAAAAATTGCCGAATAAATAGTGTTATCGATGAACTCGATGAAGGATTTTGATCGCTTTCCTCGGGAGCTCAGAGATTCGTTTCGGCACGCAATCCAAAGGGGTTTTAACGTTTAACTTGAACAACCCTGCGGTGGGGCTCCTCGGTGTGAAATCCAATGTGTGATGACGTGTTGACGTGTGGGAGTTCGAATAGTGGTGTGCAATAGATCATGTGTGTCTGTCTGTCCCCAAAAGGTTTGGGGCCAGACACGAGGTAGCACGTGGTCATGTCAAATTAATATTCATTTAAATGAACACCGAGGGGTTGAGCTGTGAGCTGCTCGAGCAGGACGCACATGATGCAGTGGAAACACGACCTCGTACTCAAACCCATGTCCATATTTAAACATTTAACTCCCCATACAGCTGCAACTACAAGAGGCAAGATTCAAGATGTTTAATTGCCTTTAGCAACTAGTACAATGGAATGGAATGCTTTACTCCCCATTCCCTCCCATGGCGTACAACAATACTCTACTAAACTATACAATACTATACTAAACTAAACAAGTATCTATGATATGCTACACTTTAAACAACACTATCAACTAAATCTGGAGGATTGAATCCTCTTTATTGGTCACACATGTACACACACACACACACACACACACACACACACACACACACACACACACACACACACACACACACACACACACACACACACACA
>CM051019.1:1017008-1024508 GCA_027704905.1 Muraenolepis orangiensis
CCCCCCCCCCCCCACACCCCACACACACACACACACACACACACACACACACACACACACTTCTTCTCTGTTGCCTTTGTTGTAAGTCCTCAGTTTCAAAGTTGCTGACTGACTGACTTCATTCATAAAAGAATGAAAAAAATTAAATGAGAGCAGTTAGGAAGTGTGTGTGTGTATGTGTATGTGTACGAGTGTACGTATGTGTGTGTATGTGTGTGTGTATGTGTGTGTCATAGGAAGAAGGGAAGGGGTTGGGGGAACCAAAACTATAAGCTCCAGCCGGGATCCAAAATGGTATATTTAGTGACGTCATTAAGAAAACATCCCGCTGAGGGACGGCCATTTCTTGGTTGCTGTTCCACCAGAGCTATAAAGAGTACCGACCCCCCCCCCCCCCCCCCCCACACACACACACACACACACCACTTTCCCTCCCCCTCCCTCGTTTCTGTGGACTATAAGGCACAAATCTGCTAGGGTCGTCTCCATGTTCTGTGTTGAGCCAGTAAAAAAAGAAACACACTTAATACCTAATGCTGGTCAGAGAAGTAGAGAGGGAGAGACAGTGAGATATAGGGAGAGAGACATGGAGAGAGACAGGGCGAGAGACAGTGAGATATAGGGAGAGAGACGGGGAGAGAGACAGTGAGATATAGGGAGAGAGACATGGAGAGAGACAGGGCGAGAGACAGTGAGATATAGGGAGAGAGACATGGAGAGAGACAGTGAGATATAGGGAGAGAGACATGGAGAGAGACAGGGCGAGAGACAGTGAGATATAGGGAGAGAGACGGGGAGAGAGACAGTGAGATATAGGGAGAGAGACATGGAGAGAGACAGGGCGAGAGACAGTGAGATATAGGGAGAGAGACAGTGAGATATAGGGAGAGAGACATGGAGAGAGACAGGGCGAGAGACAGTGAGATATAGGGAGAGAGACGGGGAGAGAGACAGTGAGATACATGGAGAGAGACAGTGAGATATAGGGAGAGGGACAGGGAGATATAGGGAGAGAGACATGGAGAGAGACAGTGAGATATAGGGAGAGAGACATGGAGAGAGACAGGGAGATATAGGGAGAGAGACATGGAGAGAGACAGGGAGATATAGGGAGAGAGACATGGAGAGAGACAGGGAGATATAGAGAGAGAGACAGGGCGAGAGACGGGGAGATATAGGGAGAGAGACATGGAGAGAGACGGGGCGAGAGACAGTGAGATATAGGGAGAGAGACATGGAGAGAGACATGGAGAGAGACAGGGAGATATAGGGAGAGAGACGGGGAGATATAGGGAGAGAGACATGGAGAGAGACAGGGAGATATAGGGAGAGAGACATGGAGAGAGACAGGGAGATATAGGGAGAGAGACATGGGAGAGACAGGGAGATATAGGGAGAGAGACATGGAGAGAGACGGGGCGAGAGACGGGGAGATATAGGGAGAGAGACATGGAGAGAGACGGGGAGATATAGGGAGAGAGACGGGGAGAAAGAGAGAGAGAGAGAGAGAGAGAGAGAGAGAGAGAGAACGAGAGAGAGAGAGAACGATTGCAAGAGAGGCAGGGAGAGAGAGGGGGATAAATAGGGAGAGAGACAGGGTCATATAGGGAGAGTAACAGTGAGATATAGGGAGAGAGGCAGGAATTGAGAGGAGGGGAAATAGGGAGAGAGACGAGGGAGACAGGGATATATAGGGAGAGAGGCAGGGAGAGAGACAGTAAGATATAGGGAGAGAGAGGGAGGGACAGAGATATATAGTGAGAGAGGCAGGGAGAGAGAGGGGGAGAAATAGGGAGAGAGGGAGAGTGGCAGGAAGTGAGAGGGGGAGACATAGGGAGAGAGACAGGGAGGGAGACCGGGACATATATGGAGAGAGACAGGGAGATATAGGGAGAGAGACATGGAGAGAGACAGGGAGATATAGGGAGAGAGACAGGGCGAGAGACGGGGAGATATAGGGAGAGAGACATGGAGAGAGACGGGGCGAGAGACAGTGAGATATAGGGAGAGAGACATGGAGAGAGACATGGAGAGAGACAGGGAGATATGGGAGAGAGACGGGGAGATATAGGGAGAGAGACATGGAGAGAGACAGGGAGATATAGGGAGAGAGACATGGAGAGAGACAGGGAGATATAGGGAGAGAGACATGGAGAGAGACAGGGAGATATAGGGAGAGAGACATGGAGAGAGACGGGGAGATATAGGGAGAGAGACATGGAGAGAGACGGGGAGATATAGGGAGAGAGACGGGGAGAAAGACAGAGAGAGAGAGAGAGAGGAGAGAGAGAGAGAGAGAGAGAGAGAGAGAGAGAGAGAGAGAGAGAGAGAGAGAGAACGAGAGAACGAGAGAACGAGAGAGAACGAGAGAACGAGAGAGAGAGAGAACGATAGCAAGAGAGGCAGGGAGAGAGAGGGGGATAAATAGGGAGAGAGACAGGGTCATATAGGGAGAGTAACAGTGAGATATAGGGAGAGAGGCAGGAATTGAGAGGAGGGGAAATAGGGAGAGAGACGAGGGAGACAGGGATATATAGGGAGAGAGGCAGGGAGAGAGACAGTAAGATATAGGGAGAGAGAGGGAGGGACAGAGATATATAGTGAGAGAGGCAGGGAGAGAGAGGGGGAGAAATAGGGAGAGAGGGAGAGTGGCAGGAAGTGAGAGGGGGAGACATAGGGAGAGAGACAGGGAGGGAGACAGGGACATATATGGAGAGAGACAGGGAGAGAGACAGTGAGATATAGGGAGAGGGAGGGAGGGACAGAGATATATAGAGAGAGGCAGGGGGAGAAAAGGGAGAGAGACAGGGAGGGAGACAGGGACATATAGGGAGAGACAGGGAGAGAGATAGGGTGAGACAGGGAGAGACAGGTAGAGATAGGGAGAGACAGAGAGATTGGGAGAGAGAGGGAGTGACAGGGAGAGAGGGGGGGAGAGCACAGAGAGACAGAAAAATAGGGAGAGACGGGGGGGGAATTGGAAGAGACACAGAGAGACAGGGAGAGACAGGGAGAAATAGGGAGAGAGACAGGGCGCAGCGATGGAGGAGAAAAGAAAGAGGACAGTCTGTCTGAAGCCGCTGGGATCTTTCCCCTCGCCGGCCTACCCCGGTTTGCAGCGTGGTTGCCTAGCAACTGCGGTATCCTAAAATAACCCGCCAGGAGACAGAAATAGACCAGAAGATATATGGAGATACTCCTGTTCATTTCTATTTTGTTTCCCGTGTGTTTCCATAGCGTGCACGTACTGTATATATCTGCTGGGTGGGGTCCACAATATGTTTTTTCATTTAGCGGTATGGAAAAGCTCCTCCTGGAAAGCTAGGATGTGATGCGGTATTGCATCTGGTTTTTGTTATACCATACGTTTTTTTTCTTTGTGTACCAGTCTACAGTGTGTGTGTGTGTGTGTGTGTGTGTGTGTGTGTGTGTGTGTGTGTGTGTGTGTGTGTGTGTGTGTGTGTGTGTGTGTGTGTGTGTGTGTGTGTGTGTGTGTGTGTGTGTGTGTGTGTGTGTGTGTGTGTGTGTGTGTGTGTGTCTAAACATGGGGCATATGGACAGCGTAACAAGGCGAATGAAGAGCCATCTCCTCCGTGGCCCGATAGCCAGTTGCTAGGTTCCTCCGCCGAGGGAAGTGACATCAGGACTGTTTAGTCAGCATTGATACCCACCTCCCCCCCCCCCCCTCCCCCTCCCCTCCCAGTTGGAGACAGTTGCTAAGCAGTTCTCTGCACCTTAGCAACTGCCTCGCATTGTCATCGGCGATGGGAGAATGAGAGGGGGGAAAACCGAGGGAAGGGAGGAGAAGTCACAAAGCCACAAAGGACAGTCGTAAATATGGCCGACCTAGATCAAAAGACGTGAGGACAAACCGTTCCCTTTCCCTCTCCCCCCTGCCCCGGTCTGTGCCGGGGAACCGCGGCGAACGAACCAAAGGCAATTGCGAGAATTGCGGCTGTTTTTTTTTACCGTTCGATTATTGGCTTCGATGCGTTCGTAGAGTCCTGTGATGGGTTGGATTCACAGCACAGGGATGGGATTCAGCCGACACGCTCTGGCTTATTCTAGGAGCTCATTCTTGCCTCCAACTGGGAGGTAGAGTCACAGATTGAATCTCCTCACTTGTCCTGCAAACCCATTAGTGAAGGTTTATTGTGCTACCGGAGACCACCTCCGGTTTGCCCAAAAACAACAGAACAGAAAGCTTTGTGTTTGAGGACAGGACCACATTTAGATGTCTGTATACATGCTTTGAGCCATATAAGTGTATTATGTACACACCCCACATGCTTGCCTGATTTATCGATTGACTCTTTATATTATATATAAACTATAACTATATATATATATATATATATATATATATATTTATAGTTTATATATATATATATATATAAATATTTTCTTTTAAACGGAAAAAGAAAATATTAATAGATTTATATATATATATTTATATATATATATATATACTTTTTTAAGATATCTATTTTCAGTCAAAGTGAAAATACGGTGTGTTTTTCTTCCCCCCCCCCCCCTCCCCACCAGAGAGAAGGTGGAGTGAACCAAGCCAGTCCGGTGGAGGGGAAACTGGCAAGCCCCACTGCTCCGCACAGAGTGGGCCGGCCCGGAAGGAAACGCAAGCAACTTCCTGTGAGTAGTGAGAGAGTCTCGCCGTGGGAAGTCGTGTTTTTCCCACACAACGCGCTTCTTAGCAAAATACTTAAATCAGGAATGAGCGGTGATGCGCCGGGTTGTTGAGCGGTTATTGTGGACAATTATGCTGCCATCATGTTGAATACTTACTTAATACTAACTACAGAAGAAACAAAAACATGCAAACAAACAAACCCGTTCGGAAATACTAGACACAAATAGACAGAAAGTGGCATGTGGTAAGCAGCTGTGTGTGGTGGAATAATAACAACAGCAATAGCCCTTTGGGAATGTGATATGAATACAGATCAGGATCATTTATAGCTGTTAAGCTTTGCTAGTATTTGCAGTGACGATCGCCGGGTGCTTTGTTGCTAGCAGCATTAGCAGCGGCGGTAATACTTGCAGCCAGTGGGAGCACTAAATCAGCTAGCTCACTGTGTGCTAAGGAAAGAGGTAGAACCGTACTCAGGGTCCATGCCCTTTCGCATTCTCTCACATACCTCTGCTACAGGCGTGCACCACACACACACACACACACACACACCACACACACACACACACACACACACACACACACACACACACACACACACACGACACACACACTATAGGACACACACATACACACTCACACAAATACACACATACAGTACATACGTACAATACATACATACCTACATGCATATACACACATACGCACATGCACACACACACACACACACACACACACACACACACACACACAGTCCAGGAATAGAGCTATTGTGTAGTGTGAGGGTGGAGCTGTCAGAATGTCACAGTAACTATAGAGATCCAGATAGAGAGAGAGAGAGAGAGAGAGAGAGAGAGAGTGTGTGTGTGAGAGGGAGGGAAGGGTGGGGGCTGTAACTTCACTCTCCTCTGTGCCTGTCCTCTCCTCTTATTTGCCTTACCCACAAGTTACAAATGTATGTACACACACACACACACACACACACACACACACACACACACACACACACACACACACACACACACACACACACACACACACACACACACACACACACACAGTTATAATGAGGTTCAAGGCTAAATTGATTAGATTAGAGTAGTTTCCTAAACTATTTTCAGTCTTTTTACCCCATTTGCGTCTCTCTCTCGCTCTCTCGCTCTCTCTCTCTCTCTCTCTCTCTCTCTCTCTCTCTCTCTCTCTCTCTCTCTCTCTCTCTCTCTCTCTCTCTCTCTCTCTCTCTCTCTCTCTCTTCTCTCTCTCTCTCTCTCTCTCTCTCTCTCTCTCTCCCTCTCAGCTACTCATGTAGTAAAAGTACCACAAGTAAACCACACACTCTTCTAGATTGACAGTGTGGTATCATGGTGTGTGTGTGTGTGTGTGTGTGTGTGTGTGTGTGTGTGTGTGTGTGCTTGGGTTACATTCATAAGCAGTGGATAGACAAGGTACTTTCAGGGTCAAGGTACTTTCAGAGCTACGGTACTTTCAGAGTCAAGGTACTTTCTGAGTCAAGGTACTTTCAGAGCTAAGGTACTTTCAGAGTCAAGGTACTTTCAGAGTCAAGGTACTTTCAGAGTCAAGGTACTTTCAGAGTCAGGGTACTTTCTGAGTCAGGGTACTTTCTGAGTCAGGGTACTTTCAGAGTCAAGGTACTTTCAGAGTCAAGGTACTTTCTGAGTCAAGGTACTTTCAGAGCTAAGGTACTTTCAGAGTCAAGGTACTTTCAGAGTCAAGGTACTTTCAGAGTCAAGGTACTTTCAGAGTCAAGGTACTTTGCCCTTTTGTCTGGAAACGTTGATATCATTTGTTCAAAAAATGACACCTGTGTCTCACTTCCGGAGTTCCATTACCACGTTTGTGCCGCTTGATATACATATGAATAAATAAACCCCTTGATATACATATGAATAAATAAACCCCTTGATATACATATGAATAAATAAACCCCTTGATATACATATGAATAAATAAATCCCTTGATATACATATGAATGAATAAACCCCTTGATATACATATGAATAAATAAACCCCTTGATATACATATGAATAAATAAACCCTTGATATACATATGAATAAATAAACCCCTTGATATACATATGAATAAATAAACCCCTTATGCAAGGTCTGTACATCATACTCGATGTTCCGTCTTGGCTACAAACAAGACCAAAGAAGGGATCAACTGTACAAGAGACCAAAAGGGGGAGGGGAGCAACAAACAAAAAGGTCAGCAGTAATTAATGCCATTAACAGACGCTAAGGTAAGCTACTAATGTACCAAGGGACCATCCAGACACAAAGGGGATGTCCCCCCCCCCCCCTACTCTGTTTACACACACCCCATGCCATGCTATACATGCAGGGGGGGGGGGGGGGTTGAAATCAAAATCTGGAGTATTTTGAATCCTTTTTCATTGGTCACATAAATGTACACACAGACACACATTTAACCCATCCTAGTATTAGGAACTTAACTTTATACCTAACTTTATACTTTACACAGTTTTTGACTTTTTGAATATTTTTTTTACTTCTTTTATTCTATTCTGTTTTTATTCTTTTTATCTTATTTTAATAACTGCTGTCTGTCGTCGGGTTTTGCACATAAGATTTTCCCTCACTGCTTTATACTTGTGTAAACTGTGAAGTGACAATAAACTTGACTTGACTTGAGGAGCAATGGGCAGCTATTGTCTATACACAGCCCAGAAGGAGCCGTGAAGGGGTCTGGTGCCTTGTGCTCAAGGGCACCTCAGCAGTGCCAAGGAGGCGAACTGGCACCCTTTTCCCAAGTACCCCCAAGTACTTGGTCCTTACTTGGCCCTGCTTTGTTATCCGTCTCTTTATGTT
>CM051019.1:1032008-1047008 GCA_027704905.1 Muraenolepis orangiensis
GTTAAATATCGTACTGCACAATATGAGGCGTGTAATGGTCCGTCCTTTGACATCGTAATCGCATGGCAAGCCGCACAGAAACAACAACTATCAGGACACTTCGATGGTTGGTTCGATGATCTATTTTCCCCTCAAATCCCGCTCACTCCTGTCATCTGTGCCGTTTGGTATCGTCCTCTGGCTGCCCTGAATCCCACATGTGCTCTTAACACATGTGACGTATGGCCATCAGAAAAGCTGCTGTTTTCCTTTTCCACCCCACCTCAGCTGTCACACACACACACACACACACACACACACACACACACACACACACACACACACACACACACACACACACACACACACACACACACACACACACACACACACACACACACACACACACACTCAACCATATATATTTACATTTCATTTACATTTACATTTAGGGCATTTGGCAGATGCTTTTATCCAAAGCGACTTACAAGGTATACATTTGTTGGTGTGTACATATATATATATACGTATATATACCTCCGCAATCTCGGAATGTCTCAATCTCTCTAGACACCGGTGAAAAGATGCTCCCCCCCCCCCCCCCCCCCACACACACACACACACACACACACACAACGCTAGCAGCGGTGGCGGCGGCGGTGGCAGAGGAGTCGCGTCTTTTACTGCCTGCCTGTGATTTACATGTCCGTGTCGGTGTGGGAATGCTATCAGTGTTTATGTGTTTGTGGCGCTTCAGTTCCCAGAGGCTGGGTCAATGGTTGGGGGAAAAGGGGGGGAATTGACTTTATGTGTGTTTATGTGTGTGTGTGTGTGTGTGTGTGTGTGTGTGTGTGTGTGTGTGTGTGTGTGTGTGTGTGTGTGTGTGTGTGTGTGTGTGTGTGTGTGTGTGTGTGTGTGTGTGTGTGTGTGTGTGTGTGTGTTAGGAGAGAGAGAGAGAGAGAGACGTCGGAGGTTGGTGGGGGGGGGGGGGTCTCTGTCGTCTCCGTCCCCGAGTGTTGTTTGTGCGCCCGGGCGAACGAGGTTCACGCCGAGGTCACGGTTCGGTCACGGTCATAAAGGGGGCGTGGTCGATAGCTGCCGGCTCATTGGGAAAAGGTCGGAGGTCGGCGGGGGCCAGGGGGGGGAGAGGATGAAAAGTGCTGACCGGGGCCATCGGGGTTCCTGGTGAGTTCAAAGTCGTAACTCAGGGACACTCAAAAAAAGCAAAAACAAAAAAGGCTTTCCCCTCTCGTCTTGTCCCATGCGCTTGTGTGTCTCTCGCTCACCACAACGCACACACACCACACACACACACACACCACACACCACACACACCACACACACACAACACCACCACACCACACACACACACAACCACACACCGTGGAGCTCTGTATGACCCGGTGTCTCTCGTGTGTTTTGAACACTTTCTTGACCTAAGTGCAACATAACGGGACGTCCAGTGTGGTGGATATATCTCTTATCCCCGGCCCGTATATCCCCATAGTGGGGTAGGTTGTGTACCCCCAGGGGAACGCACACGTACCTCGGTGGTACGCCAACAAAACAATCTGCAATAGCCTCTCTGTGTCAGAGATAAACCCAGACAATGTCTTTAATTGGTCACTTATTTGGTTGTTGCAGGAACAGAATATCACATTTCTTCTTGCGACTTAATTTTGTTTGATATTTTATTTAAAGCTTTTCCAGAGAGGAGTCAATCATATTGTGTTTTGAGATGATGTGCATATATCTATTGCATGAAATATGAGAGGGCTTTCTACGAGGCTGAATGAAGAGTCAAATAGTTAGTAACACTTGTCTTGTCTTGATATGTAACTGATCAGATGAGAGGTAGTGGGGTTACACAGCAGGAGGTTACATGTTTGAGGACCTTAAATAGTATAATAACACCGTCTTGTCTTTATATGTTTTTACATCTCATTTATCTACTGTACATTATATATTACCATGCACTTTACTGCACCATTTGCACTCTGGTTTGATGCCATGACAATGCATTAGAATCGAATCTAATCTAATCTGTAACATCGGATGAGCGGTAGAGGGAGGGGGTACTACTCAGCAGGAGGTTACATGTGTGAGGCGGTACAGGACCTTCGGAAGTGTGTGGGAACCACTGAGCTTGGCCATCACAACCTCAACCTATAGTGATAGTGAGGCACTATACCATTTCCTCCTCCGGCATATCTGTCTACCGCTATCACCTCATCCCCCACTAACATGCTTCTCTCTCTCTGGGGATATGATGGATCATTTCAATGACAATATCTCCGTATACCACCTGGACTTGGTAGAACATTATTAGTATTATTAGTATACTGGGCTGACTTCATACAGCTCAGCCAACTCTTATCAGGGTCCACAATACATGCATATGTGTGTGTGTGTGTGTGTGTGTGTGTGTTTGTGTGCGTGACTGCAGTTTACATGAGTGTGTGTGTGTGCTTTGCATGTGTAACCGTGTCATCGTGTCATCTCTATTAGGGTCCACAATGCGCGCATATGTGTGTGTGTGTTGTTGTGGTTGTGTGTGTGTGTGAGTGAGTGAGTGTGGTGTGTGTGTGAGTGAGTGTGAGTGAGTGCTTAGCATGTGTAACCGTGTCATCGCGTGGCACCGATATATCAATGTGTTGTACACATCCACACGAGGCCTGTGACGCTCACTTCTCCATGCATGTGTGTGTATGTGTGCGTGTGCGTTCGTGCATGCGTGTGTGTGTGTGTGTGTTTGTGCGTGTGCGTTCGTGCATGCATGCGTGCGTGTGTGTGCGTATGTGTGCGTGTGCGTATGTGTGCGTGTGTGTGTGCGTGTGCGAGTGTGTGTGTGTGTGTGCGTGTGCGTGTGTGCGGTGTGTGTGTGTGTGTTTGTGGGCCGGTGATGGGTGGTGTAACGGTGCTGGTTGGCGGGATAACTGGCCAACGGGAGCGTGGGGGATTGACCTGTGACCCCCTCTCGGGAGGTCAACAGGTCTCCCCCGTCAGAGAGTCACAGTTTTACTGTCCCCCACTACCGCCCCCTTTTATGTTGCAGTGTGTGTGTGTGTGTGTGTGTGTGTGTGTGTGTGTGTGTGTGTGTGTGTGTGTGTGTGTGTGTGTGTGTGTGTGTGGTGTGTGTGTGTGTGTGTGTGTGTGTGTGTGTGTGTGTGTGTGTGTGTGTGTGTGTGTGTGTGTGTGTGTGTGTGCCCGGTTAGCCAACACACGGTTGGGAAACATAACTTGTTTATTTGTACTGTGTCTTTTTTTAGAGAAGGCATTCAGTGACTTTGTGAAACCAAAAGGGCGGCTTCACCTCAGCTGAACCTGTTCCCTGTCCCCATCTCTCAGCCACTAATATGATTATGCAAACATAATCTGGTCCCTCAGTCTCTCTCTCTCTCCCCCTCTCTCTCTCTCTCTCTCTCTCTCTCTCTCTCTCTCTCGTCTCCTCTCTCTCTCTCTCTCCTCTCTCTCTCTCTCTCTCTCTCTCTCTCTCTCTCTCTCTCTCTCTCTCTCTCTCTCTCTCTCTCTCGGCCTAGTTCCTGAGCTAGCTGAACCCACTGAACTCCACACTTCCACCCCCCCCCCCCCTTCCCCTTCACTTCCTGTTCAAAGAGAGAGAGAGAGAGAGAGAGAGAGAGAGAGAGAGCACAATTAACAGATTGTTCCAACGGGCCCCCAGGGGCCAGCAGAGGGTCTCTTGATCTGAGTCCTCTGCGAGGGGAAAGGCCACATAAAACATTGTTTATAGGACATCGCACACCTCCCCCCACCCCACCCCACCCTACCCCAATGCAGCCATAACCCCCCCCCCCCCCCCCCCCCCCCCCCCACACACACACACACACACACACACACAAACGCACACACCATGTGCTCGTATGGTGTTAGTGTGGGACGTTTAAGGGCACGGCGGCTATGGGTATCTTGTTTGTCCAAGGTGTCGGTCTCCATAATGACATGCCATGAAAAGCGTTGCTTTGCTTTCTGACTTCTGGCAGAGAGAGAGAGAAAGAGAGATGCAGCGTTTTCAGTCTCTCTCTCTCTCTCTCTCTCTCTCTCTCTCCTCTCTCTCTCTCTCTCTCTCTCTCTCAGTTTCTCTCATTTTCGGATGTATCGTTACGCAGACGCATCATGACGCAGACGCATCTTAACGCAGACGCATGTATCGTGACGCATCGTGACAGAGACGGATGTATCGTGACGCAGACGCATTGTAATGCAGACGCATCGTGACGCAGACGCATCGTGACGCAGACGGATGTATCGTTACGCAGACGCATTGTAATGCAGACGCATCGTGACGCAGACGCATCGTGACGCAGACGGATGTATCGTTACGCAGACGCATTGTAATGCAGACGCATCGTGACAGAGACGGATGTATCGTTACGCAGACGCATTGTAATGCAGACGCATCGTAACGCAGACACATCGTGACGCAGACGGATGTATCGTTACGCAGACGCATTGTGACGCAGACGCATCTTAACGCAGACGCATGTATCGTGACGCATCGTGAAGAGACTGATGTATCGTGACGCAGACGCATTGTGACGCAGACGCATCTTAACGCAGACGCATGTATCGTGACGCATCGTGACAGAGACGGATGTATCGTGATCGTGTATCTCAGTTTCTCTCATTTTCGGATGTATCGTTACGCAGACGCATCGTGACGCAGACGCATCTTAACGCAGACGCATGTATCGTGACGCATCGTGACAGAGACGGATGTATCGTGACGCAGACGCATTGTAATGCAGACGCATCGTGACGCAGACGCATCGTGACGCAGACGCATCGTGACGCAGACGCATCGTGACGCAGACGCATCGTGACGCAGACGGATGTATCGTTACGCAGACGCATTGTAATGCAGACGCATCGTGACGCAGACGCATCGTGACGCAGACGCATCGTGACGCAGACGGATGTATCGTTACGCAGACGCATTGTAATGCAGACACATCGTAACGCAGACACATCGTGACGCAGACGGATGTATCGTTACGCAGACGCATTGTAATGCAGACGCATCGTGACGCAGACGCATCGTGACGCAGACGGATGTATCGTTACGCAGACGCATTGTAATGCAGACGCATCGTAACGCAGACACATCGTGACGCAGACGGATGTATCGTTACCCAGACGCATTGTAATGCAGACGCATCGTGACGCAGACGCATCGTGACGCAGACGGATGTCTCGTTACGCAGACGCATTGTAATGCAGACGCATCGTGACAGAGACGGATGTATCGTTACGCAGACGCATCGTAACGCAGACACATCGTAACGCAGACGCATCGTGACGCAGACGGATGTATCGTTACGCAGACGCATTGTAATGCAGACGCATCGTGACAGAGACGGATGTATCGTTACGCAGACGCATTGTAATGCAGACGCATCGTAACGCAGACACATCGTGACGCAGACGGATGTATCGTTACCCAGACGCATTGTAATGCAGACACATCGTGACGCAGACGCATCGTGACGCAGACGGATGTCTCGTTACGCAGACGCATTGTAATGCAGACGCATCGTGACAGAGACGGATGTATCGTTACGCAGACGCATCGTAACGCAGACACATCGTAACGCAGACGCATCGTGACGCAGACGGATGTATCGTTACGCAGACGCATTGTAATGCAGACGCATCGTGACGCAGACGCATCGTGACAGAGACGCATCGTGACAGAGACGCATGTATCGTTACGCAGACGCATTGTAACGCAGACACACATTTTCCCGGTTTTGTGTGGTGCCAGGCGGAGAGGAGGGCCTACCGCGAGGTGGAGATGAGCGTGATGGACTTCCAGAAGGAGGAGGAGGAAGAGGAGGAGGAGGAGGAGCCGGCCAGCCCCTCGGCCCCGTCGGCCCTGCCTCCTCCTCCTCCTCCTACGCCTCTTCCTCCGCCTCTTCTTCTTCTCCCACCACCCCCGCCGCCGCCGCCGCCACCACCGCTGCCACTGCCGCCACAGTCCCCTACCCCTCCACCCCAGCAGCACACCGACCCGGCCTCTCCCACTGTCGCCATGACGCCGGAGCCCGTGGCCAGGGGGGGCGAGCAGGCCACGCCCAGCGAGGTGGAGTATCAGGTGAGTGTGTGTGGTGTGTGTGTGTGTCAGACGGACGGACTGACAAATGCTTTTCATTTTTGTTTTTAAATTTTATTTAAGTTTGGGTTTCTTTATTTTATTTTTTACAGTTGTATTTATTTATTTTCTATTTTCTACCGTCTTCTTATTTTTTACGATTCCACTTTTGCGTTTTTTGACGTCGGCTGTTTTCATTTCCCCTCTGGGATAACTAACCTATCTTATCAATCTGTAATCTGCGTCTTATCTGTCTTATCGAATTAAAATTAATATTATGAGAAACAACAAAACCAAAAACCGAAACCGAACTCAGTACCGCTAATAGTAAAGTACAGCCTACCGTTCTCAGGTCTGCGCGGTTGTCTAAACGCCCGTTATTGTACAGCTCACTCTTATGGGATCCCTATTTTAATATTGATGTATATACTACCCCAACTCACATACAAAAATGAACAAAAATAATAATTTTTTAATATTTTGAAAAATATATTTTGAAAAATATATTTTGAAAAATAATTTCATAATAGAATTTTTTGTTAGTTTACTGGTGTTTGCGTCTACGTACATGCGCCCTCATCCTTTGTTCGATTGAAACATTTTCGTTCTATTTTTCTATCTTTCTAAATAGATTTAAATAAAGAAAATAAATAAATAAATAAAGAGACGTGTGTTCCTCACCGAAATAAAGTAAATGCGTAGACATTTATAGTTTATATATATATATATATATATATATATATATATATATATATATAAAACAATTCAAATCCTGCCCCCTTTGGCGACCCTTACTGGGGGCTCACCAAAACCCCCAAGTTGGGAACCACACAGCCCTTTTTAGTGAAGGGCAAGAAGGGGAAACTCCTATCTCATAAACTTTCCCCCTTCAGGAGGAACGGAACACACACCCCCCCCCCCCACCACACACACACACACACGCACACACACACACATCCGTCTTTTCTAACCCTGTCTGTTGTTGTTGTTGTTGTTGTTGTGCTGGTAGGACGGCCGGGGGTTCGGCATCGGGGGCCTGGTGTTCGGGAAGCTACGTGGCTTCTCCTGGTGGCCCGGCCGCATCGTCTCCTGGTGGATGAGCGGGCGGAGTCGAGCCGCCGACGGAACGCGCTGGGTCATGTGGTTCGGCGACAGCAAGTTCTCCGTGGTAGGGAAGCAACGTTCGCTCAAAGCGTGTGTGTGTGTGTGTGTGTGTGTGTGTGCGCACACATGTGTGTGTGTGTGAATGCACTTTTGACTTCTGGTGACGAGTTGTTCTCTTGTTCTCTTGGGTGAACACACTATTGTAAGTCGCTTTGGACACAAGCGTCTGCTAAATGAATGTTATGTGTGTGTGTGTGTGTGTGTGTATTGGGGGCGGGAGGAATAGTTGCCAATTATTATAACAGAAGTTCTTCTTCTTCTTCTCTCTCTCCATCTAACTATCTATCTATTTTCCCTCCATCCTCTTCTCTCTCTCTCCTCTCTCGCTCTCTCTCTCCTCTCTCTCTCCTCTCTCTCTCTCTCTCTCTCTCTCTTCTCTCTCTCTCTCTCTCTCTCTCCTCTCTCTCTCTCTCTCTCTCTCTCTCTCTCTCTCTCTCTTCTCTCTTCCTCCTCTTTCTCTCTCTCCATCTCCCCCCCCTCTCTCTCTTTCTTACCCTCTCGCTTGATCTCTTCTAAGTCTCCTTTTGAAGTCTCTCCAGTCAAGGGGACTTTCTGGGCAGTGTTCCCTTCCCCCGGTTTACGCTTCCCTGTCAAACCCCCATCAGTGCAGTCGGGGGATAATGATACACAGCCATAAACAAGGCACGTCGATGACTGACAATGGACAGCGTCAGTTAAATCACTCCCTGGATTACCTGTCGAGTTGAGAAGTCGTACTTCTAATTTTAATGAGTATAGTGTCAAAACAATGCACAATAACATTGACAGTTACAATCTCTCCCTCTTTGCAGGTTTAATAGTTAAATAGTTTATCATCCAGTCTGTCGTTTTCTCACAAGTGTGGATTTAGGAAGACCTTTCAACGATGACCAAAACGTACACACTCCTCCATGTATACCGATGACCACAGTGTTGAACGCGCAGAAAAACATTGGCTTGCTTTTTCAAAGCAAAACCTTGATGTTTTCCCCTCTGATCCTCCTCCCTCCTCTCCCTCCTCCTCCTCCTCCTCCTCCTCCTCCCTCCTCCTCCCTCCTCCTCCGTCGCCTGCAGGTGTGCGTGGAGAAGCTGATGACTCTGAGCTCCTTCTCCTCCGCCTTCCACCAGTCCACCTACAACAAGCAGCCCATGTACCGCAAGGCCATCTTCGAGGCTCTGCAGGTACGCAGTGAGCAGCGTGTCAGCGCTGTCGCCTCGCTTTGTGTATATTTAGCCACGGGCCGGCCCACGGATGGTGGAGAACGCGGTAGGAGATCTAACGGATTATCAACCCTGTTAGATCTCCTACCTCTTTCACGATCCAGGGACGTAGTCTCGGATTGAAGTTATTCATCAAGGTCATCCAAGATTGTCTTTCGCCCCTGTTTGTCTGTTTGTCTGTCTGTTAGCAAGATAACCTCGAAAAGTTTTGGACGGACAAAACTTGGTGGTTAGATTACTTATTACTTATTGATTTGATTTTGGAATCCGTGATCCAGGGGACCTTTTGGTCCCCTGGATCACCGTATGCTGTTGGTTGAGGATAGGTGTCTATTTTGGATCCTATCTTAACACAGTGTGTGTGTGTGTGTGTGTGTGTGTGTGTGTGTGTGGTGTGTGTGTGTGTGTGTGTGTGTGTGTGTGTGTGTGTGTGTGTGTGTGTGTGTGTGTGTGTGTGTGTGTGTGTGTGTGTGTGTGTGTGTGTGTGTGCTCTCCAGGTGGCGAGTAGCAGAGCGGGTTGGCCACTCCCATCCTGTGATGCAGGCGATGACGCCGAGGGTCAGGGGGTGGAGCTTCAGACTAGACAGCTGATAGAGTGGGCTATGACAGGCTTTTTACCCAGCGGACCCCAGGGACTGGACCCTCCAGAGGGTAAACATACACACACACACAAACATACACACACAAACACATGCACAGAAACACATGCACAGAAACACACACAAAGACAAACCTGAACATCGAACAAGAAGTCTTCAACATTTTTAGCCTGGGTTTTTCACTGTTCATCGCAGTACTAGCCCAGGAGAACACAGTACTAGCCAAGGAGAACATAGTATTAGCCCAGGAGAACACAGTACTAGCCAAGGATAACATAGTATTAGCCCAGGAGAACACAGTACTAGCCCAGGAGAACACATTAGTGGCCCAGGAAAAGATAGTACTAGCCCAGAAGAAGACAGTACTAGCCCAGAAGAACACAGAAGACTCCAAGGAGAACACAGTACTATAGGATAACACAGTACTAGCCCAGGAGAAGACAGTACTAGCCCAGCAGAACACATCACTAGCCCAGGACAACACAACAGTGGCCCAGGAGAACAGAACACTAGCCCAGGAGAACACAGCACTAGCCCAGGAGAACACAGCACTAGCCCAGGAGAACACAGCACTAGCCCAGGAGAACACAGCACTATCATAGGAGAACACAGCACTAGCCCAGAAGAACACAGCACTATCCTAGGAGAACACAGCACTAGCCCAGGAGAACACAGCACTAGCCCAGGACAACACAGCACTAGCCCAGGAGAACACAGCACTAGCCCAGGAGAACACAGCACTAGCCCAGGAGAACACAGCACTAGCCCAGGAGAACACAGCACCGGCCCAGGAGAGCACAGTAGTGTCCCCAGGTGATGCTCTTTGTGACGGTGAGCCCTCCACTCCCTGCTGCAGAGGAGCGGAACCCTTACAAGGAGGTGTACCCGGAGATATGGACGGAGCCTGAAGCAGCGCACACCCCTCCCCCCGCCAAGAAGCCTCGCAAGAACACCGTGACCGAGAAGGTCAAGATCCGGGAGGTGATCGACGAAGGCACCCGAGGTGACTGATATACTGTTGACCATCTCGAGTGCTGCATGTGGTTCCTTCTGTTGATCAAACTGTCCTGTCCCTACGGCACAAACGGCCCATACAAAGAGGTGCTTAAGGTTTAAGAGTAGATATTTGTACGTACTGTAGGTATTTAAAACCGTATAGATATAGAAGTCCAATTTTTCCATCTTTAGATGTAATCATAACGTGTACAACTAACAAATGTACAATTTGTGTCCTAGTTGAGGAATGTGTGTGTGTGTGTGTGTGTGTGTGAATGTGTGTGTGTGAGAGAGTGTGTATGATGTGTGTGAATATGACCTAAATCGTGATCTGTTCTGCAGAGAGACTCATTTGCGAGGTCAAGAAGAAGACCAGGAACATAGAAGGTAAAAAAAACATCTATATTTCCAAGCTATTATCAAGCCAATTTTGTACCTGATTTCAGTTTATAATGAATCAATAAATTCATACACACATTCATACGCCGACAGCGGCAGTGTCAGCCATGCAAGGCAACAGATCAGATTATATTTTTATTGGACCATGTTTGTAGCTGTTCTATATCATTTGCATATCATTAGAACACACACACACACACACACACACACACACACACACACACGCAAGGATGCTGAATGCGTGTGTCTTCCTTGACTGGACAGATCTCTGCATCTCTTGTGGGAGTCTGAACGTCTCCCTGGAGCACCCTCTCTTCATGGGTGCCATGTGTCAGGGCTGCAAGGTGAGCCGTCCATCGTTAGCGCACTAGCGCCCTGGGCAAGCTAATTCAGCCATTACTGGGGCACAATGACTAGGGGAGGAGATAATGAACATAGACGACATGAATCAATAACACGATCGACATAGCCCCACACACACACACACACACACACACACACACAAACATGCACGCATGCACACACACACACACACACACTCACACACTGATACATATACACACACATTTTTGACTAGTCTCTAAAATACAAACACTCCTACAATCATTAAACCAGTCAGTCAAACACACACAAAGATCAACATGCACGCATGCACACACACACACACACACACACACATACACACACACACACACACACACACACACACACACACACACACACACACACACACACAAAAGACAAACATGCATGCATGCACACACATATAGACATATAGACATATATACCGATTTTAGACTAGTCCCTAAAATAACACCCCAAAATCATTAAAACCAGACACACACACACAACAACATGCACACACACACACACAGATACATATGCACATACACACACATTTAAGACTCTAAAATACAACCACTCCCACAATCACTAAACCAATCAGTCAAGCACACATGCACGCACACACACACACACATGCATGTATGCACAAACTCACTTAAACACACACACACACACACACACACACACACACACACACACACACACAAAGACAAACATGCAGGCATGCACACACATTTTAGACTAGTCTTTAAAATACAAACACTCCCACAATGATTAAACCAGTCAGTCAAGCACACAGAGTTAGGGTGTCAGTCACTCAACACACCACCCGTAAACCCGCCATAACATAAGTGTGTTTGTTTGTGGGCGTGCGTATGTGTGCGTGTGCGTGTGGTGTGGTGTGTGTGTGTGCGCTTGTGTCCTGTCCGGTTTGGCAGAACTGCTTCCTGGAGTGTGCGTACCAGTACGACGATGACGGCTACCAGTCCTACTGCACCATCTGCTGCGGGGGGCGGGAGGTCCTCATGTGTGGCAACAACAACTGCTGCCGGTCAGTCAGTAGGGGTCTGCACATGGCACCACAAACACCACCAAGTACCACTGCTACACACTCCTCTCTGTGGTCTATATATGAATATGAATGAACGCAGTCAATCTCTGTTTTAAGTGTAGTGTAAAAGATCAGGTGTGGAGCCGGACCTCAAAGTGTTACAGATTCAATAGAGTGTGCAAATGTGTGTGTGTGTGTGTGTACATGTGTAAATGTATGTGCGTGTACTTGTGTGTGTGCATATACGTGTGCTTGGGTATGTGTGTATGTGTGTGTGTGTGTGTGTGTGTGTGTGTGTGTACATGTGTAAATGTATGTGCGTGTACTTGTGTGTGTGCATATACGTGTGCTTGGGTATGTGTGTGTGTGTGTGTGTGTGTGTGTGTGTGCCTATACGTGTGCATGCGTGTCTGTGTGCATATACGTGTGTATATGCTTGTGCTGTGCAATGCAATAAATGACAATGACATTTTAATCTTATCTAATCGAATCAAATATACATGTGCTTGTCTATATGTGTGTGCCTGTGTGTGTGTGTGTGTGTGCCTGTGTGTACCTGTGTGTGTGTGTGTGTGTAGGTGTTTCTGTGTGGAGTGCGTGGACCTTCTGGTGGGTCTGGGCTCGGCGGCCTTGGCCATCAAGGAGGACCCGTGGAACTGCTTCATGTGCGGGCCCCGCAGCGGTCACGGCCTGCTGCGGCGACGCGACGACTGGCCCTCCAGGCTGCAGCTGTTCTTCGCCAACAACCACGAGCAGGACTTTGTGAGTGGTGACAGAAAGAGAGAGAGAGCGAGAGCGAGAGCGACAGAGGAGGGGAGGGACGGAGGATAAACGAGAGAGAGAGAGAGAGAGAGAGTGAGGGAGAGAGGATTATAGAACTAAATGGATCTCAGCGTGTTTTCCTGCCAATCTCCTTTCCCGTCTCCACTAGTTGTCCTGTTTTTCTCTCTTCTCTAGTCTCTTCTCTCTCTCTCTCTCTCTCTCTCTCTCTCTCTCTCTCTCTCTCTCTCTCTCTCTCTCTCTCTCTCTCTCTCTCTCTCTTCTCCCTAGTCTCTCTCTCTGCTCTCTTCTCTCTCTATTTCTCTTTAACACTGTTTTCCATACATTGATTAATTAATGGCAGCCTGCCGCAATATCAACCATGACCTCTGCATATTGATATTCTTTTATATTGACTATTTATGTGGCCAAAAGCCTTGGATGTGGCGCAGTCATGCATTGTGGTGGTCGAGCGGCTGTACTGAATAGGTTTGTTTGCCACCATTTTGTGGCTGGCCCTGGGGTAGGCGAAGTTTCCCACACCTTTTACAATTAAGTTTTACAGTAATGACCTGCCGCCAGGATCATCCCCAATAAATAATCAAATATCTTAATAGCAGCTTATGCAGTTTGATTGTTATGTAGTTTGATTAATCTAGCAATGTATAGCCTACCTGCCCAGGAGACGGTCTGAGTCCTGTGTGTCTAGTGGTGTAGACCTGCCCAGGAGACGGTCTGAGTCCCGTGTGTCTAGTGGTGTAGACCTGCCCAGGAGACAGTCTGAGTCCCGTGTGTCTAGTGGTGTAGACCTGCCCAGGAGACGGTCTGAGTCCCGTGTGTCTAGTGGTGTAGACCTGCCCAGGAGACGGTCTGAGTCCCGTGTGTCTAGTGGTGTAGACCTGCCCAGGAGACGGTCTGAGTCCCGTGTGTCTAGTGGTGTAGACCTGCCCAGGAGACGGTCTGAGTCCTGTGTGTCTAGTGGTGTAGACCTGCCCAGGAGACGGTCTGAGTCCCGTGTGTCTAGTGGTGTAGACCTGCCCCAGGAGACGGTATGAGTCCTGTGTGTCTAGTGGTGTAGACCTGCCCAGGAGACGGTATGAGTCCTGTGTGTCTAGTGGTGTAGACCTGCCCAGGAGACGGTCTGAGTCCCAGTGTGTGTCTAGCGGTGTAGACCTGCCCAGGAGACGGTATGAGTCCTGTGTGTCTAGTGGTGTAGACCTGCCCAGGAGACGGTCTGAGTCCCAGTGTGTGTCTAGCAGTGTAGACCTGCCCAGGAGACGGGCCTTCCAAGTGAAGCCGTTCCCGACCCCTAACTAAAAGACAATGTTTGAAAACGTCCCTAATGGATATAACATTAACATAGAAGTGTATCCTGCGTAACCCCTCAAGGTGCGGTGTGGGTGTTATGCACATCGGCTGTATACAATATAGATTGAAGCTGATTTTCTATATGTGTACATTAGTGGAAACTATTTTTAAGAAAAGGTTGCCACCATAAATTGAATCTAATTCTGTGGGAATTCTGTCAAATCTCTCTCTCTCTCTCTCTCTCTCTCTCTCTCTCTCTCTCTCTCTCTCTCTCTCTCTCTCTCTCTCTCTCTCTCTCTCTCTCTCTCTCTTCTCTCTCTCTCTCTCTCTCTCTCTCTCTCTCTCTCTCTCTCTCTCTCTCTCTCTCTCTCTCCTCTCTCTCTCTCTCTCTCTCTCTCTCTCTCTCTCTCTCTCTCTCTCTCTCTCTCTCTCTCTCCCTCTTTCTTATAGGAGCCTGCTAAACCGTTTCCCCCTGTAGCAGCAGAGAAGAGGCAACCAATCAGAGTCCTCTCTCTTTTCGACGGCATCGCCACAGGTGTGTGTCTACATTTGTGTCAAGTGTATGCGCGTGTGTGCATGTGTGTGTGTGTGCATGTGTGTGTGTGTGTGTTTCAAGTGCAGTTGTCATTCTTACTTGCATAACGAGATAAACTCCCAGCCCTTTGCTGACTAGGAATTTTCATTTCATCAACTGTGAAAAATGACGATTGGTGTGTGTGTGGGTGTGGTGTGCTTCTGCGTGTGTGTGTGTCTGGTGTGCTTCTGCGTGTGTGTGTTTTGTGCTTCTGTGTATGTGTGTGTGTGTATGTGTGTTGTGCTTCTGTGTGTGGTGTGTTTCTGTGTGTGCGTGTGTGTGTGTGTGTGTGTGTTTGTGTGCGTGCGTGTGCGCTTCTGCGTGTATGTGTGTGTGTGTGGTGTGCTTCTGCACGTGTGGTGTGCTGCTGTGTGTGTGTGCGTGTGTGTGTGTGCGTGCAGGCCTGCTGGTGCTGAGGGACCTGGGCATCCAGGTTGAGCGCTACGTGGCGTCGGAGGTGTGCGAGGACTCCATCACGGTGGGCATCGTGCGGCACCACGGCCGCATTATGTACGTG
>CM051019.1:1054508-1064508 GCA_027704905.1 Muraenolepis orangiensis
TCACACACACACAGACTGGCAGAGCAATCAAAATATTATATTGATATATACGTGTATATATACAGTATATATATTTAAAACCTTTTAGTGCTGGTCTAACTGCTGCCATTTTACACATACAGTAAACATTTAGTTTTACAGTCGATGGTGCTTTTTGGAGACTCACATGTCTCTGGTGCTTGAGTTGCATCCCCTAACTGAATTGACTCAGATGGCTGATAATTATCACGTGTTGTTGTCGTTTTGGGCCTTGGTCTGTTGAACAGTGCAGGGGTTCTAGGGGGGGACTGGGGTTTCAATGGCTCGCAGAACAACACTTATTTAACAACATGTCTGCGAGTTTGCCAACGGCTCCCTATTGACTGCTCTCCGCGTCGAGAGAGATAGATCATGTCCTCTGTGAGAAGGTCAAAGGTCCCTGTACGGTGTGTGAGTCGCTCTCTGAGGTAGCTATATTCACAGAGGGGTTCAAGTAGGTTGCCAAAGTGTTAGGGGGCAATTTTAACCGTCTTTTGTGGATCTCTGTGACAGGTATGTCCTCTCTGATCACTGTGCCCCTCTTCTCGGACCGCTGGCTGACCTCATCATGTCCACCTCTCCGAAAAGTCCAAAGCGCACGTGGCCCGGTCCGAAAAGGATTCGGCAAACGTTGAACGCTTTGGTGGCTGGACAGTCATATATAGTCTTGAGGGAGGTCTCTGTGGCTGGTAAAATAGTAAACGTCGCCATCTGGTGGCTGGTGCAGTAACTATTTACCCAGAAATGGCCTTCGTTGGCTACGTTAAAAAATAGGGCCTTCTTTGTTCTCTGGATACTTTTAAGTTTTTTTCTACTTTGTTGCACCGCTGAAACCCGAAGAATCTCTTTAAAATAATGTGTACCTCCTAGCGCAGGCTTTTCCCCCCTACCGTGGCCGCAAGGTGTCAACATTAACACTAGCGCAGTTTATAGCTCACCGGCAATAAATTATGTTTAAGTCATCCGCGGTGAAACCGGTTCACACGCCACTAACGAACTGGTTCTCCACATAATGATCCTCTTTTACGAAGAGGTCTGGCATCTGACACAGTGACAGGTGATTTTTGAAATATGACTTTTTCTGTTGTTTTTTTTCTTCTTTCGAGGAAAAAAAAAAACGTAAAAAACAACAAACAGCTCTTCCTCGGTGGTCCTCAGATGGTGCAACTTCTTCTACAACTTAACAACGAAACACCAGCGATGACACAATGACTAGAAATAGCCGGGGAAGCTAGCTGGGGGGGGGGAGGGGTTTCAGCAGACTTACAACAACTAACGTTCAGGTGCTTTTTAAACTCTTTTTTTCTGGTTCTTACCGGGTTCCTGCAGGTCACACATGCAGTGTGACCGCTGGGTAACCCCCTACCTAGGGCAAGTGGTTGTCGTCACACCACTGACGACACTGCACCACTTTTATACTAGAAATACAATAAATACACTTCTATTTCTTATCCCCTTGGCTCGGGACCCGGCGTCCCCCCACCCAGCACACACACCCACACATACACACCGCACTGCAACGCACACACATACATACACACGCACGTGCGTATCTGCCAGACCTCCCACCTTTCCCACCAGAAACCCTAGCACCCCTTCCCCCCCCCCTCCCCCCTAGTTTTTACAGTGGTGACGCGGGGTATGACATCATCACTCCGAGCCATACGGTGCTCCCTCTACGATCCATCACTTCCCCCCTCACCCCCCCCCCCTCCCTCATCCGCCCGGTGCTGCATGTCCAATCCATCCATGTAATCTCTGATTCCATGTTAGATTAGGGAGTAATGATTATAATTGTAATTATAATAATGGTAATAATATTAATAATAATAATATTAATGATAATAATAATTCCAATAATCAAGTTATTGTGTGTGTGTGCGTGTGTAGCCTACGGCTATAGGTCGGTGCTCAGTTCACTTCAGTCTCCAGCGAAACAGAGAGAGAGAGAGAAAGGGGGGAGGGAGGGAGAAAGAGAGAAAGGGGGGAGGGAGGGAGGGAGGGAAGGAAGGAGTTTGAGAGCTAGAGAAAGGGGGGGAGGGAAGGAGGGAGAGAAAATGGGGGTGGTAGGGATGGAGAGAGAAGGGGAGGAGGGAGGGAGGGAAGGAGAGAGAGAGGGAGGGAGAGAAAGGGGGAGGCTAGAATCAGCGTATTGTACAGTTAGCATATTGATTGTTGTATTGCACCGAGGAAACCAGGAAGAGACGAGGATACAAAAAAGGTATGCGGGGTGAGCGCCACCCCGGGTTAAACTCAACAAACAAAAAAAGACATGAGCTGAAATAATGCCCGCTATTTTGCCTTATTTTTTTAAAACCGTATTTTATAATGCCTTTAACATGTTCTCTAACGAGTCGTCGGAGAGTAGCAAAGGACGCGTGGCGACGCCCCACACACGTTAGCTACAGAGGGCTGCGTGGCCAAGCACTCTGGAGGCTGGTCGGTGACCAGGCCATAACAGGATCAGAATCCTAATTGACATAGTTATTCACATTCAACCGTTTACCGAAATCCGACGCAAATAAATCAAAACGATAGAAAGAAACCTGTTGTTCAGGTTTCGACGTCATGGGCGTGGGGTCAAATCACAGGTGTGGCTCGTAGGTGTGGATCGTGCTGTGTCCGCTCCTTCTAATGTACCAGCACCAGTAGCACGGGGAGTGGGAGTGAACTAGTGAAAGTGAGTCTACTACTACGACCCTGTGTTCCCTGGCACATCAAAAAGGACCGGACCCGCAATTAGTGTGATGAGCGCCTAGCAGCTGTGCTTGTCCCCTACGACGACGCCTCTGTGACAGAAAAAGGTCCATCGAAGACTGGTGTCCGAAATCACTCCCTTCTCCCTTCTCCCTTCTCCCTTCTCCCTTCTCACTACATAGTGAGCCCTACAGAGGGAGTAGGGAATGAGGGAAAGATTTCACTATATAGTCCTCTACATCGAACTCCCCTAGAGAGGGAGTAGGGAATGAGGGAAGGATTTCACTATATAGTCCTCTACATCGAACTCCCCTAGAGAGGGAGTAGGGAGTAGGGAATGATTTTGGACACAGCCACAGTTGGCAATACATAGTCTGCATTCACCACAGTCCCTGCATGCAGGTTCGATTGCTTTGGTGTTTCTTCAGCAGTGAAATGTTGAGAAAACGAACGGCACTTCTGATCCTTGACGAATGAATCGTATAATATCTGCCCCCCCCCCCCCCACCCTCCGCCGTCTTCAAAGGTCAAGACGCAATAAATCCCTTAATATTACGACTGGCGCTGCGTTCAGACATACAGGGGGTTGCAGGTTTTCCCCAAGACAACGCTAGTGTTATTTCAGCGTGTCTTTTTTGAGGACTATCATACAGGTCAGCGACATGAGACGGGTCAGAGGAAGCACACACACACACTATTTTGGTTTGTGTGTGTGTGTGTGTGTCGCTTTTGGGTTACAAGGTGACTGACTGTGTTTCTGCTTCTGCTGATACCAGCAGCTGTTAAGCTGAGGGGTGTGCATTGTTATAAACACTCCCGATGCACACACACACACACACATGTGCATGCACACACACACACACATAATACACATAACACTGCTACTAACTGCTGCTATCCAAACAGAATCATGTCACAGTTCTACATGGCAGTTGTTGTACATGAAGCAACACACACACACATAGACTCACACACACACAATACACAAAACACTGCTACTAACACACAGATCCAAACACAATCAGATCAAAGTTCTACGTGAAGTACAACTGTACAGCACACGCACACATATACAAACACACACACACGCATGCACCCACACACACACACACACATGCAAACACACACACACACAATGCTTTGGCACAGCATGCAGACCGTCTCATCTCATGGACTAAAAGGACTAAAGTGAAAGATGAGCGTTTGGGAAATGGAGGAAGTGGAAGTGTTTTTTCAAAAGGTGCTAAAATGACTTTGATCCCCAGAAGTGGGACAACATAAGAACCTTGTTAGAAGTGTAATACATGAGTGGGTCTTTACAATGACTGTATTTAAGTTGGTTGTAGTAATGGAAAAAGGCACTATTATTATTATTTTACTCTTGTATGAACATGAACTGATTAAAAAAAGAAAATAAATAAAGAAAAAGGCATTTTAACTTTGTACTTGAACCCCATGTAAGAAATGAACCGTGAATTAAAAAAAAAGACTGTTTTAATGTGTCACTGCCTGGTTGGTCATTTTTGTTATAGAACTAAAAGATATTGTGATCTGCACGTTACACGCCATTAAGACAATGTTTTGTTATTGTGAAGTCTGTTTTACCCAAGATCTGCACTTGACACGCCGGTAAGACTTTTTACTTTTACATTACTGTTGTTGTGATACAACGAATGCACCTGCAAGGGCAGAACACACACACACACACACATCACTGTAATGTTATGCCGTCGAGTACATTCTGCATCAATTGCTCTTTTAATGTACTGTGTGTGTGTGTGTGTGTGTGTGTGTGCAAGTCATTGTTACCACTGTTGTGTTACAACCCTGTCGGAGAATTGGGTGGATGGATCTCCTTTGAGTTTGACCACAGAGACGTTGGAATGGTTGCTCCTGCAAGACATGCAGATGAGGGGAACTTTGTACCACAATGTGAGAAATCTACCTCACAATGACAAACATATCAATCATTACTTGTCCCATGCGTTTAGACAGCTTTAAAAAATTAAATGAAATCTAATTGAATTTAAGTGAATGAAATCCAATGGTATCCCGAAGACCCATTAAGAAATATGTATAAAATATACATATATGTACCTATAATTCTGCACATATCATACATACATAATTATATATCACCATGCACTTTACTGCAACATTTGCACTCTGGTTAGATGCCAAATTATTTTCGCCGTACTTCTGCTGTGCAATGACAATACATTTGAATCTAATCTAATCTAATATTTTAGCCACTTCATCCACCTGCAATGTTTCCTTGATATGCTGATACCAAACAAGGATCAGCCTGTTCTCCTTCCTTCCTCCCCTGAATAGTGTGGCCTTAACCCAAACCACGATGCAGAGCATGATAACCTATAGGCGGCCTACCGCCTTGTCTCTCGTCTGGTATCGCAGGCTGATCACATCCACTGGCTCCTCTCCCGGGAGACAAGACACGCCCCCCCCGTGTGTACCAAAAAGGAGGGACCTTGTCCGGGAGTCTCGGTCTCCTATTGGACCGTCCTTTCGGTCGTTCAGGTGCGTGATTGGCTAACACTTCAGCACCAGGCTTGTACGGGAGTCGACTAAAAAAGCATCGGTGTTCTTCTGCACGGCAGCTGTCTGTCCTCCTCCCTCAGTCTGCTGCTCGTCTGCTCACACTCGGGGAAGCCGGAGAGTATCGCGTCGACCGAGGATCTGTGGAATCTGTAGAAGAAAGAAAGAAAGAAAGAAAGAAAGAAGGAAGGTAAGGATCCCAATGGTTCAACGTGTCATCCTTTTAATGGGTATGCCTGCTCATGTTTGGCACTAGTTTTTTTGGTCATTTATTTAACAATCGGTTTAAGGGCGATGTCAGCGGTAGGCTGGTACTGTTTTTTTGTGTCAATGTCTGGCATCTTTGAAATAGACTCGTGTGTGATGCTTGTTATGCCCGGTGGAGTTTTTTTAATTTATATTTTTTTGTAAAATGTTAGGTGAATTGGCCAGCTTATCTCGCAGCCCTTTCGGGGGAAAAAAAAACCACTGCATGGAATCGCAGGTGGTGATAGATGACAAGGTGTCTAGAGGTAGACCAACACAATGTTCATTGATCGATGCCTGCGATTGGGCGTCGCATAGGTGCGGGTGCGTTTATTTTAATTATTAATTATTTCTTGCGTGCATATGTTGTCTGTGGGGGGGGGGGGAGGGGCTGGTCGGTGAGATATTGTCAAGTGTGTTTTGCACTTGCATCACGTTATGTAAACGGCTTTATACGCGAATCAATTATCGGGGGGGGGGGTCTAGGGAGGGGGGGGGTATTGTAGTCGAGTATCAATAGAACCGGACAAGGTCTCGCTTGTTTGCTCGTCACACCTCGGCTGCGTTTCATCCACTGCATGCAAATGAGACGACGGCATCGACTGCGTTAGACCTGGTTTTGTTTCCGACGACTCCAACTATAGCCTCTGTGTAGGCCTTACAATACTGGGGATGGGGTAGTGTTGGTGTGTGTGTGTGTGTGTGTGTGTGTGTGTGTGTGTGTGTGTATGGGGGGGGGGTGGGGGTGTCGTGGAATGACGCCCCTGCTTTTGTTGCACATGCATGAGAGGAAGAGAACGACCACCACAAGTCACCCGTCACTGTCGTCCCTGATCGTCTCGATGGATGGAGGATACACGGGCTGCTCGTCGGCATATCGGGGGTACTGTATGCAGATGAGACGCGGGTGTCGAGTAGAGAGCGCCGTAGGGAATACACACACCCACCACACACACACACACACACACACACACACACCACACACACACACACACACACACACACACACACACACACACACACAGCACACACACCAGAAATGACTCGATATCGGTGATAGGGAGGCACCCCTCAACAGACCAGCCAGCCTTTCGGTGGATGGTCGACGTGCTGAAATGGGCAGTGTGTGTGTGTGTGTGTGGTGTGTGTGTGTGTGTGTGTGGTGTGTGTGTGTGTGTGTGTGTGTGGTGTGTGTGTGTGTGTGTGTGTGTGTGGGTGTGTGGTGTGTGTGTGTGAGACACAGCGCGAGAGAGACAGAGACACAGCATGATGGCCGAGTATAGTTGCACCACAGTCATCGCTGTTTCTTGACTGTTTCATCTCGAGACTCGTTCACTAACGGCCCTATCCATCCATGAAGTAACCCTTTAAAGCTAGCCGTATGTGTGAAATCAATTATTCATCTGGTTAATAACATAAAATAGCCTTCAGAACTGTATACTGCAGTAGTAGTTATACCATTCTCCCTGTCTCTCTGTGGGCGTCTCATTAGTCATGAATGTTTATTAATGAGAAGTGTCTCTTCCTTAGCCACGTCACTGCTCCACAGGGGCCCCCATACGCCAGGGGCCAGCATATAACCCCTTTATTTGTATCACTCTCTCTCTCTCACTCTCTCACGCACACACACACACACACACACACACACACACACACACACACACGGTAGTATAGCGGCAGTATAGCTCAGGAGGTAGAGCGGTCGCCTTACAACCGAAAGGTCGCTGGTTCGATCCCCCGGCTCCTCCTAGCAAAAACTGCCAAGGTGTCCTTGAGCAAGACACCCTAACCCTCACTGCTCCTGACCTGCTGGCTGTCTCCTTGATGGCTGACTCCGCCGTCGGTGTATGAATGGGTGAATGTGAGGCATGACTTGTAAAGCGCTTTGGATAAAAGCACTATATAAAAAAGCATCCATTACACACCAGGACTAGTTGACCGTCAGGCTGACTGGCTCATCACCACTGTTAGTGTTAGTGTGTTATAGTGTCATGTGGGATTTGTGATTGCACACTCCTCCCCTCCTCTCCCCTCTCTCCCCTCCTTCATCTCTCTCTCTCGCTCTCTCTCTCTCCTCCTTTCATCTCTCTCTCTCTCACCCCTCTCTCTTTCACATCCACCTTCTTCTCTCTCTGTCACTCTCCTCTCTCCCTCTCTTTCTCTCTCTCTCACCCCCACTCTCCCCCCACCCTCCTCTCCTCTGTCTCCATGGTTAGTGAAGGAACATATTCCCACACAGCCAGTCAGCTGTGTGGAGCTGTATGGAGTGTTAACCCACACAGCTGACTGGCTGTGTGGGAATGTCTCATTTAGACGTGGGCGACTGAAAACCAACAGTCTCTCTCTCTCTCTCTCCCTGCTCACACTCTGCAAACAGTCAATTTACATATAGCTAATTATTTCTGCTGCTGTGAGAGTGACTTAATCACTCCATAATTAGATTTCAATATGAGGATGATGATCACCTGTTGTGTTCATGTGTGATTCATCAATTCCCCCCCTCTTTCTCTGTCTGTCTATCTGTCTATCTGTCTCTCTCTCTCTCTCTCTGTCCTGTCCACTCGCTCTCTATCTCTTACCTCTCCCTTTTCTCTCTCCTCTTTCTCACTCTCTCCCCCCAGAGCTAGTCTAGCTCTGACAATAGCTTGAATATAAACCCAGTATTATATCAATAACGTCATATGTCACTAGATATCCTAATCCTATAGCGTGACTTTTCCTGGTGTTAAAGGCTGCATTTAAGCAAAGGGATATATTGTACAACTTAGCAGACTGTTGGTAAGTGGTAAATGGACTGCATTTATATAGGGCTTTTCTAACCAGTGTGGCCACTCAAAGCTCTTTACAAGTCAAGCCTCACACACACACACCCATTCACTCACCCATTCACACACAAGGGGACCACCAGCACGCCGGGAGCTAGAGGTTAGGGGTGTTTTGCTCAGGGACACCTCGACACTTTGCTAGGAAGAGGAGGAGGAGATGGAGGAGGAGGAGCCTGGGAAAGGAACCAACAACCTTACAGTTGTCAGAGGACCCGCTCTACCTCCTGAGCTGCTGCTGCTGTTCTATTATATGCTTTACAACAACAAATCGTGAGGATTGAATCCTCTTTATTGGTCACATACATGAAGACATACAGTGAAACGTGTTCTCTGCATTTAACCCATCCTAGTATTAGGAGCAGTGGGCAGCTATTTCTACAGCGCCCGGGGAGCAGTTAGGGTTAGGGTCTTCCTCAAGGACACCTCGACAGTTTTTGCTAGGAGGAGCCGGGGATCGAACCAGCAACCTTCTGGTTGTGAGGCGACCGCTCTACCTCCTGAGCTAGACTGCCGCCCAGTCAAGGATCAATAGTTGATCCTACAATATCGATATTGAAGTAATATTAATAATAATATTGATATACTTTGAGGCAGTCTACAGCTGCCTGCGGGATATTGAAACTAAATGCGCGTAAATCAAATCATATACAGACAGGATTACATGCAATGTGTTGGACAGCGCATGCTTACAAGGGCGTGACGGCTTAAAATACACGTCCCTGAGAGACTCACGCAGTGTTCTTTTGTAATGGTCGTGTCATGGCACTTGATTGATGATTTATGGTGAGGGATCCCAGTTGGTTATGTGTGTCACACTGTGACAGAGGTCTATACACAGGTACACACAGCAGTCGAAGGTTCTTTAATGAGGAACAAGTAACCACTTTTGGAACATTTTAAAACCGGGATGTGTGTGTACGTGCAATTAAGTATTCACACTTTCAACTTTTGGCCTGAAGGCCTGTTTCCTTCCAGTTCTGATCCCATGGGAAAGCAAAGGTTTTATTTATTAATGCGTAAATTAAGGCTCTGTATACCAACGCCTTAATATCTTCATACCGTTCTCCTACGTCTCTTTGATGTCATCCCTGCAATCGTCATTTAACCCATCCTAGTATGAGGAGCAGCGGGGGCAGCTGCCCGGGGAGGAGCAGTGTGTAGGTGTAGTCTGGTGCCTTGCTCAAGAGGAACCTCGGCAGTGCCCAGGTGTTTCGGGGAATTGAACCGGCGACCAAGCCCCAAGTCCCAACAGACTGAGCTATCCTGCCGCCCGGGACTATGCTTCATGACTTCCTGACCCCGTTTGACCCGTCACCTGATGGTTCCCAATCCAAATCCAAGTTTCACATTTCTCTGTAAACCCCGCCCCCACTTTCCCATTGGTTCAAAAACCCACTCACCCTTTCCACTCACCCTCCTCTCTCTCTCTCTCTCTCTCTCTCTCTCTCTCTCTCTCTCTCTCTCTCTCTCTCTCTCTCTCCTCTCTCTCTCTCTCTCTCTCTCTCTCTCTCTCTCTCTCCTCTCTCTCTCTCTCTCTCTCTCTCTCTCTCTCTCTCTCTCTCTCTCTCTCTCTCTCCCCCTCTGCCTCTTCCAATTTATTCTGGGTTCCCTTCATGTTATTGTGTTGATGTCATTTGGGCAACCATGCAGAATTCAGA
>CM051019.1:1074508-1079508 GCA_027704905.1 Muraenolepis orangiensis
TGTGTGTGTGTGTGTGTGTGTGTGTGTGTGTGTGTGCGTGTGTGTGTGTGTGCGTGTGCGTGTGAGTTCCCGTGTGGTGCATATCTCTCCTGAAGGTCTGGGCCATCAGCCCAGCTGAATGGAATCTCCAGCTGGCAGCCATCCAAGCCCATTTCACGCCCCATATACCAAACACACACTCGCACACACACACACACACACACACACACACACACACACACACACACACACACACACACACACACACCCTTCCCCCACCCCCCTACATCTCTACCTTTCTCTCTCACTGTCTGGATCTCTATATTTCTGTCTCTCTCCTCTCTCTCTCTCTCTCTCTCTCCCCCTGAATGGTGATGCCTCATCTGCACACACACACACACACACACACACACCGTTCCTCTCCTCTGATCCAAACCTCCAGTGGCCTCTTGGCTTTACTTACCATGTGCATTAGCCAGTGATCACCCGCGTAGGAATGCCCCAGCTCCCAGCCATATGGCTCCTTCTTCCCCCCTCCTGGCCTGCATGAGAGCTCAGGGGTTGCAGCTCATCTCAGAGTGACTCTATTCCTTTGGCACCATTGTCGGATAAGAGCTAACATTTGAAAATGATCAATATTAGCAACGCATATTTAAATAAAAGATTAAATCCAAAAATCCAACAATCCAAATCGATAAATAATAACATACTAAAACAACATAACTATAATAATAATATAAGTAGTAGTAGTAGTATAAAATAATATAGTAATGTTCAATAATTATTATGTACAAATGAACATCTATACAAAAGTTAAAGAACATTTAGCATATATATACAGTATATATATATTTATTTCATTTCTATATCTTTGAATAAATACTAACAATAAAAGAGCATGTGCACAAACAAATGCATCCACACTGAGTGTGTAGTGTGGATACGGTGGGGCAGCAAAACCCTAGCTCCGTGAATACCACAACCACAGCATACCAAGGGCTGTCTAAATAATACTGCCATGACCTGACCTCCTCTCCTCTCCTCTCCTCTCCTCTCCTCTCCTCTCCTCTCCTCTCCTCTCCTCTCCTCTCCTCTCCTCTCCTCTCCTCTCCTCTCCTCTCCTCTCCTCTCCCCTCCCCTCCCCTCCCCTCCCCTCCCCTCCCCTCGTCTCCTCTCCTCTCCTCTCCTCTCCTCTCCTCTCCTCTCCCCTCCCCTCCCTCGTCTCGTCTCGTCTCGTCTCGTCTCCTCTCCTCTCCTCTCCTCTCCTCTCCTCTCCCCTCCCTCGTCTCGTCTCCTCTCCTCTCCTCTCCTCTCCTCTCCTCTCCTCTCCCCTCCCCTCGTCTCCCTCGTCTCCCTCGTCTCCCTCGTCTCCTCTCCTCTCCTCTCCTCTCCTCTCCTCTCCGCCCCACTCCCATCCCCTGCTGGTCTGTGTCCCAGGTGCGTAGCGAGATGGAGACCCTGGTGCGGGAGCACGGTGTCAACTCCTTCCAGATGTACATGGCCTACAAGGACAGCATGATGCTGAAGGACTCGGAGCTCTACCAGACCCTACAGACCTGCAAGGACATCGGGGCCATCGCCCGCGTGCACGCCGAGAACGGCGAGCTGGTGGCCGAGGTGTGCACGCGCACTACGCACGCTATGCACACGTAGTATTTTGCACAACAGAATAATTGATATTGTCTGGACCAAGAACAAAGTGTTAAAGAGCACAGAATACAGAATTATTCAAGATTCAAGATTTACTTTACACACTGGAATGCTTCCTCCCCATTCCCTACATCAGTATTAATTCCTACAATTTAACACTATATACTATACTATGTACTATACCTTTACTATACAACATTATACTATAACAGTACTATACACAATAAAAATAACAATAAAATAACAAAGTGACTGTGAATTGTGCAACATTGTTTTATTAATGTTTTAATAATTAAATTGCATTTAAAAAGCATTTTAAAGTGCCAGTAGTGCAGCAGCGTCATACATTCAATGAAGTACAGTGCAGAAAAGTGCAGTAACTGTAATGACTCCAGAAGCAAAAGTATGACAGTGTATGATAATATGATAATATGGTAATATGTAATGTAATATGGACTAGCCTGTCCTCGACTAGCAGGCAGTTCGGTGGGTGTACTGCCTGGGGGTAAAAACGGTATTTAAAAAATAAATAAATGACCAGTTGAACAATGATAAAGGTTGAAATACTGAATACATTCACTGAGACTTGTCGTTGCTTTTGTTGTTTTCGATGGGTTATCCAGGGAGCGAAGGAAGCTCTGGACCTCGGCATCAGTGGACCAGAGGGGATAGAGATCAGTCGGCCAGAGGAGGTACAACTAACATTTTCCCTGTGATTTCTTTCTCTTCATGTTCTCTCTGTGTATGTTTGTGTTGCGATACATACGGCCTCTTTTCTTTTCTCCTGCCTCGTGTGTCTCCAGCTGGAGTCCGAGGCCACTCACAGGGCCATCACTGTTGCCAACAGGGTGAGTAGACCAGTGTTGGGTCAACACGTTAAAAAACAACACGCTAATGATGTGAGCTAAAGCTAAAGACACATATTGAATGCCCTAGTGCAGGGGTCGGCAAGTAAGTTTACTGCATTCTCGATTCGGACATTATAGCCTATATGTGTGACTGTCGATCCGATATTTTTTAAGGTTTTATTTTTATTCTCAAAATAATCTTCCAGGCCAAATAATATTGCTGGCGGGCCACCAATGGCCCGCGGGCCGCCTGTTGCCGACCCATGCCCTAATGCATCCTAGGAATATGTTTGTCCTCTGTTTACACACAAATGCTGTCCTAAGGGTCCTTGATGGGGGGGAGACATACATGGTCGCTAATTAGACTGACAGAGAGAGAGAGAGAGAGACAGACAGACACACACACACACAGGCAGACAGACAGAGAGCTAAGTGGATGTCCTTTTCCGTTTGCAGGCCCACTGCCCCATTTACATGGTCAACGTGTCCAGTATGTCTGCCGGAGACATGATCGCAGCCGCCAAGATGCAGGGTAACAGACACACACACACACACGCACGCACACACACACACACACACACTCACTCACTCACTCACTTACACATGCACACATGCACACACACTTACTCACTTACACACGTTTTCACACATGTTTACACACAATCTTAATATTCTTTCTGTCTCTCTGTCTCTCTCTCTCTGTGTCTCTCTGTCTCTCTCTCTCTGTGTCTCTCTCTCTCTCTCTCTCTCTCTCTCTCTCTCTCTCTCTCTCTCTCTCTCTCTCTCTCTCTCTCTCTCTCTCTCTCTCTCTCTCTCTCTCTCTCTCTCTCTCTCTCTCTCTCTCTCTGTGTCTCTCTGTCTCTCTGTCTCTCTCCTCCCAGGTAAGGTGGTCCACGCTGAGACCACCGTGGCGCACGCCGTGCTCAGTGGGATGCAGTACTACCACCAGGACTGGGCCCACGCCGCCGCCCATGTGGTGGTGCCCCCCCTCCGCCTGGACCCCAACACACCCAACTACCTCATGGGCCTGCTGGGCAAGTAGGTGGAGCCCCCTGCCCGTGTAGCACTGTGCGTTAGCACTGTGCGTTAGCAATGTGCGTTATATAGACCCGCAAATGCATACATATAGATACGCAAAGGAAGCTTGTTGCCTTTGAATATAATCTATATAATATAATATAGATACAGATACTCAGATACATAGAATATAATAATTGTAAGCATGATTTTAAAAGTTGATATATTAATAAATTCAATTCTCAACAAACTTATTATTTATTACGTATAACTTATAACAGAGACCAGGGAACGCTTTTATTCAGACACACTATAAGGCACTTTATCTGTTTATTAATGCATGCCGACACCAAGGATGTTAAGCCAAGTCCTCGTCCTGTAAAACCTCTCACCTGTCATCTTGCACCGTGTGTGTGTGTGTGTGTGTGTGTGTGTGTGCGTGCGTGCGTGCGTGCGTGTGTGTGTGCATGTGTGTGTGTGTGTGCATGTGTGTGTGTGTGTGCGTGCAGCGACACGCTGAGCGTGCTGGCGTCAGAGCATCGGCCCTTCTGCACCAAGCAGAGAGCTCTGGGCAAGGAGGACTTCACCAAGATCCCCCACGGCCTGGCGGGTGTGCAGGACCGCATGAGCGTCCTCTGGGAGAAAGGCGTGGTGGGTGTTCATCAGTCACACACACACGCACACACGCACACACACAAACGTACACACACACACACACACACATGCACATGCATATACAAACATACATACTTACATACACACAGACATAGTCACACACATGAAGATGTTTTATGTGATACATAAGATTGCACACATTTATCTTACGTACACATGGACACACGCACACACACACAAGTTCAAGGTTTATTGTCACTTCACAGTTTACACAAGTAAAACTCCCTCCTGGATATTTACAACCAGCGGTGCGTGGCCAAGGCCAAACGCATCATAAAGACATTGCCCATCCCAGCCACGAGCTGTACTCACTGTTACCGTCAGGCAGGCGATACCTCAGTATCAAGTGGTACAAATAGACTGAGAGATAGCTTCCACAGTCAGGCCATCAGGCTGCTGATCAAGGGCGTATAGCATATAACAATGTCTATTTTATTACATTGATTTATATTGCTCTTTTTCTGTGCTGATATATTGCATATAAATTGCATTTTGATTTTGAATATTTTATTTATATTTAACTTTATACAGTTTTGTAGCTTTTTTTTAACTTATTTGATTCTATTCTGTTTTTATTCTATCTTATTTTTATAACTGCTGTCTGTCGTCGGGTATTGCACATGAGATTTTCACTGATTGCTTTATACTTATATTACAACGTTATACACAGTTGTAAACTGTGAAGTGACAATAAACTTGACTTGACTTGACTTGAAGTATAAAGCAATGAGTGAAAATCTTATGGTCAATACCCGACGACAGAAAGCAGTTATAACAAACAGAATAGAATAAAAATAAGTAAAAAAGTACAAAACTGTATAAGTTAAATAA
>CM051019.1:1084508-1092008 GCA_027704905.1 Muraenolepis orangiensis
AAATAATACGACAGTAATAACACCATTATTATAAATGATTATTATTACACATAATGAGATAGACAAAACGACACAGCTATAGCTGTGCGCGTGTGTGTGTGTGTATGTGCGTACACAATAATAATAAGAATATTAATGTTTTAAAACATTTAAAAGTATTATTGTAATATCTTGTAATATATTATCACCCTGGAGGGATGGGAGTGAAAGGGAGGGCGCGAGACTAAAAGAGAGTGAGCAGCACTGCTTACTTAATAGGTCAGAGTCAGGTCGTTGTCACAGCGAAATCATGCAAATATGTGCGCATGCGCATTTCCGTGGCTGGAGCTCGAGCGCTCGTCTGGTCTCGTCTCGCGCAGTTAGCTTGAGAGAGAGAGACCTGTTAAAGCTCAACGCGGATAACGGCCCGGCGTCACACCAACACAGTGAGTAACATCGCTGATCAAAACATATTTTAGACATGTCTCTGAGCCATAACAATCTCCTATATAGTACTCCCATATATATATATCTCTCTTTGAAATCATTTAGGTTATACATATAACCTGTTGTGATATATATCGCATCACATGGGTGACAACGCAGTTGTTGTGTTAGTGGGAGTGTATCTGCGTGTGTGTGTGTGTGTGTTTAGGCCTCCAGAGGGGGGTATCGCCGGACAAGAAAGTGTTGGTTTTACAATAATAATCGATAATAAGCAGGGTAGAGACTCACACAACCAACACTTGAAATAAATCCCTCGTTCCCGTACACCAGACAGACAGACAGACAGACATGGTCTATCTGTGACGACGACTGCAACGGTAGCTGACGTTAGCTAGCTAGCGGCTAACGTCCACCACCAGCAGAAGGCATGGGCTTCTGAAGCCGCGATGTGCTGTCAAAAGCTGCTGTGGCAACAATTACATACACATGGTATGGTGCTAAATACAGCCGGTGAATGTGGCTGAATGTTATTATTTGTCATTTGAAATGACATGCTTTCTCTGGGTTATTTATTTATTTATTTGATCTGTAACAAAGGTTTTATTTTGTCCCGTGGTTTGCCTTTTGGCATATCATTATCTTGTCTTTCTGTGAGGGGGGTTTTGAGGAAGGACTTGCAAGCTGCACATTTCAATGGCCCTCCTTGGGAATAATTGAGTCTGAATCTGATTATTTGTTAATTTTTAAAAAATTTGTTTCACGTATTCACTTACTTTCACTTCCCAGAAACATCTTCTAGCAAAACAACGAGATTGTGGGCAAACCATAACCTCTTACTTTGCCCACATGTATCTTTTAAGGAGAACAAACAGCTTTTCAACGCTTTTAAAGGCTGTGTAGTGAAGGGATCCAGTTACCATTACCACCTTATTACATCAGTGCACTGTCAAACGGCAGCAGTTAGACGTTGCCTATCTATTGTGTTGTGGTCATTGATATGTAGTAGGTGTAGTAGGTGTAGTCATGCATTCTGTGTATGGGACAATCAACAAATACAATTGAATTTCAGAACGTATACATGTCTTTCACCTAGGTGAAAGACATGTATACATTCTGAAATTCAATTGTATATCTAAGAACAGGTAAAGGTTAAGAACAGGTACTTTTAACTAGAGGCTATAGCAAGCAAGCAACTCGCAAGACTGACAGATTTACCAACAGCAGCAGCATGGGCCCACCATTTACCTGCTAGAATACAGGACTATTGTATTATTCTCTATCACAGGGTGTGATACCGTATGACACATTTAAACCTGCCTGTGCCGGTGTGGTGTGTGTGTATAACCAAAGACATGAAGTGTCTGGATTAACTCCTTAACTTCTCAGCCTGCTATGAAGGGTGCAATTAGAGTTACAACACGCTGAACCTAAGAGAGAGGATTAGCCTACATACTAGAGTAATGAGCTGGCAAGAGGAGCTTCCAGGCTGCCGTTACCCTCCGCCCCTATAGCTGGGCCTGCTGAAGTACTGTTTAGCAAGATGCTCAATCACTAAATTGCATGTGCAGCTTATTTTGGTGCGTTGGCATGAATGATTGACTATGGAAACTGTAGACTAGGCCACAGATCATCTACAATCCATCCTTGGTTTGTGTCTATAGGTCTCTATCAGGTGGACCAGGAAAGGACCAGCTCTTGACAGATTTCCCCAACGATAACTTAACACAGGTGATGCAAGTATGCTTAAGTTATTACCATACACACACACATGTGTGTCTGTGTCATAAATAGTGAGTGGATTTCGGTTTTTGTTTGATTATCCAAAAGAGAAGCCATTGTTAATAATAATGATTGAATGTAAGTATTTACACAGGAATTATGCTTTTAGCTCTCTTTGTCCATCAGTCATCTACCGCTTTCGGATCGGGTCGCGGAGCTCTCTTTGTATGGCCCAAATAAATAAATAGTGCCTTTGAATTTAGTTTCCAAATTGAGACGAGATACCTGCAATACATACCAAATTTGGGCTACTTACTATAAATTGATGTTGTTCATTTAGTAACCTTGACCATGGATGTTGTTGTTGTTGTTGTTATTATAATAATAATTAAACTATTTATTTGTGTGCACATGCAGGAGGATGGCGGTGAATGTATACTCAACCTCTATGACCATAGAGAACCTAAGTCGTCATGACATGTTGGCGTGGGTCAACGACTCTCTACAACTTACCTATACCAAAATAGAACAGCTGTGTTCAGGTAAACAGTTATGCCCTTAACATACAACACGACAATGATGTGATTTCAATCTAGTTCTTGTGGTTTGAATGAGTTGTATGTCATTTTCTGCAGGTGCTGCGTATTGCCAGTTTATGGATATTCTGTTTCCTGGGTGCCTATTGTTAAAAAAAATCAAGTTCAACGCTCGCCTGGAGCATGAGTCCATCCACAATTTCAAGGTCTTGCAGGCTGCGTTCAAGAGAATGAATGTGGATAAGGTGAGTACGTTCGCACACACCCAAATCCTAGTATTTAAGCAGCTTTTATGATCTTTTTTTGTCCCATTAAAATGATCCAGAAAACTAAGTAGAATATAAAAAATAAAGCTAAAGTAGGACAGAATAAGTCAATTTTATTATTATTCTGTAATAATTAATGAAATAGTATTAATATGCATATATGACCAGCCAGTTAAAAACGGACTCATTATGTGCATGTATACATATTACATGCCTCTGATTTGAATGAAACCACCACTGAGGTTAACGGTGAACCAAAGACCTTTCTGTAATCATAAGCTCTATCCCCAGAGGCCATTGCTGTGCTACCGTCCTTTCACACGATCACTGCTGTTCTTTGATTCAGAGTGCATTAAACATATATCTGTACCCCACAGAGACGCACGGATACCAATGCTCAAATAGGTTATCTGCAAGATGCATCAGAGCACTAACACAATCGCATACAGGATGAAAGCAGTCATATTATTGCTATTTCATAGGGATGCTCTGAAAGATGTGTGCTTTATCTCGTAGTGCTGCCTCACATTGCCTTTTATTGCTTTTAATAGTTTCCACGGAACAAATTAGACGTACTGGGTTTGAACTGCCGTGGGAAGAACCAACATGGAGGCGTTTTCACAGTGTACCTTTCTGTTTTTAGAGCACTGTGTGTGTGTGTGTGTGTGTGTGCGCGCTTGTGTGTGTGTGTGTGTGTGCGCTTGTGTGTGTGTGTGTTGTAATGTGCTCGCTTTCTGACTGCAGCAATTTGATTGGTTGAGCCACGTCACTTGAGACGATATTATTGTGATATCTATTATATTTCTGCAATGCGTTTCAGAATAGTTGCTTTTATTGCTCTAAATAATAATTAAATATATAAAACTACACAATATAGGAAACTTTAAATGGAAGATCCCCATAGCCCCCACCAACTATGTGATCGGCAATTGGTATCGGCCGATTCTGATTTCGGTGATCGGCGATCGGCGTCCGGCCCCAAAAACCCTGATCGGGGCATCCCTACTATTTCATGCTGTCTTGCTGTCACAATATTTATATTCCCCAACTCATACATACACACATGAAGGGGGAACATTTTGGGCTGCAATGCTTGATCAGACCAAAAAACTGTAATGTGTAAAGTGTTGAACCATGCTCTTCTCCGTCCACATACACCACCAGATCATCCCGGTGGAGAGGCTTGTGAAGGGCAAGTTCCAGGACAACTTTGAGTTCGTCCAATGGTTCAAGAAGTTCTTCGACGCCAACTACGACGGCAAGGAGTACGACCCACTGCAGACACGGCAGAATCACGATGCCACGCCCCAACCCAACCCAGGTCGGGAATTTTTCTTTTTTATCAACCATCTCTCTTCTCCTAACCCCAGGCTACATATTTTCCCTCAAACCCAAACAAACCACTCAGCCAGGTAGCTTTTTTTACTCTGTCTGTCTGTCTGTCTGTCTGTCTGTGTGTGTGTGTGTGTGTGTGTGTGTGTGTGTGTGTGTGTGTGTGTGTGTGTGTGTGTGTGTGTGTGTGTGTGTGTGTGTGTGTGTGTGTGTGTGTGTGTGTGTGTGTGTGTGTGTGTGTGTGTGTGTGTGTGTGTGTGTGTGTGTGTGTGTGTGTGTGTGTGTGTGTGTGTGTGTGTGTGTGTGTGAATACATTCATTTTTCACTTCCTTGCTCACTTGTGAACAATGTCCTGAAATTAAGGGCACAAGCATGCACGGCATAGGACGCGCGTGCAAGTTTACCATGCACCGGCTCTGCAGTGTAAACACAGGCAGGAGGGAAATATAAACCACTGAACAACTTTAAGCTTTTGGTACGGTGGATCTGACAGCTTGGCAGATCGGGTAGTGACAATGATTGTTTAATCAAAGGATTGGCAAATTGGCTTTCTTGTGTGAAAAGGGGCTAATAGTGTTGTGTTTGAGTTGGGTTGATCTGTTTATGTTTGTTTGTTGGAGTGAAGCATCTTTTACAAGATAGTACAAGTTTGGAATCTCCTGATTGTTTGGCTTGAATTGGTTTTGAGTGCAATAAAACATTATTGAAATTCAGAACTCATTTAAAGTGGCAGTGAACCCAAAATCGTTGTTGTTGTAGTAGTTAATGTCCCGTATGATCTTCATAGTAAAAATACATAAATGGTAGTAGTCTCCGCCAACCAGTTTGTTAGCGTTCTCGTGCCGCCTTTTCGGAGGCACTTGGTTGCCACAACAAAGGCACGCCCACGCCTAGATCCAACATACAGCATCGGTCATTATAATGTCCTACTGTAACAACAATGCCTACTCTACTAGCACAAAGCTGATGTGGGTTGTAACCATGGGGAGAACCCCCTCCTTCTTGAAATACGTTTTTCCCTCAGGCTAAAACGCCTAGTTTTCCAGCTGAAACGGGGCGTTCACTTACACTTTATTAAGAGAGATTCAAAGGGATTTTCTACACCGGCATCAAAGCATTGGCATTACTGCGGTATTCAGATCACAGAAGACTTGCACAGCACATGACGTGTGTGTGCGTGTATGTACATGTCCATCCAGGCCCAATAAGAACGTCTCCCCCAGTGCCCAAGACAGCCCCCACCCCCCAGAGGCAGATCAACGCGGCGCCTCCTCCTCGTAGGACTGCCCCCCCCCGGCCCGCAACGGAGGGGATGCAGAGCTGGTGGAGCTCAACCATCAGGTACTGGGCCGCCGCCATCTCTCACGTCAAATCAACTGAAACCTCACCCGACCCAATGCCTCACCCGACCCAATGCCTCCCCGACCCATGCCCCCGACCCAATGCCTCACCCGACCCTATGCCTCCCCCGACCCAATGCCTCCCCCGACCCTATGCCTCCCCGACCCAATGCTCCCCGACCCTATGCCTCACCCGACCCAATGCCTCACCCGACCCTATGCCTCCCCCGACCCAATGCCTCACCCGACCCAATGCCTCCCCGACCCAATGCCTCCCCGACCCAATGCCTCACCCGACCCTATGCCTCACCCGACCCAATGCCTCACCCGACCCAATGCCTCACCCGACCCAATGCCTCACCCGACCCAATGCCTCCCCCGACCCTATGCCTCACCCGACCCTATGCCTCACCCGACCCAATGCCTCACCCGACCCTATGCCTCACCCGACCCAATTTATATATTTACATACACTTAGTATTTTTTATGCATTTCGGAATATTTAGCTACCCCAGGTACTATTCCACATAATTATCAGGATACATGTTTACTCATTTACTCCTCTTTGAGATCAGGTTATAACTTGACTACTACTTACTATTTGTTTTGCAATTGTCCTTCCCTTGTCCTTCCCTGTGTTCTGGTGTCCTATCTTGTCGGCCATGGTAGCTGCTGGACCTGAAGGTAACTGTCGATGGCCTGGAGAAGGAGCGGGACTTCTACTTTGGCAAGCTGCGGGACATTGAGCTCATCTGCCAGGAGAACGACTGCGACAACAGCCCCACCCTCACCAAAATTATGGATGTACTTTACGCCACAGAGGTAAAAACAAAACATCAAAAGTCAAATGGAAGAATGTTGAATTATTGTGTATCGGCTCAATTGAAAAATTTTGCACGCAATCATATCCTTCATTTATCTCTCTTTTTGACATGGGATAAGTTCTGTTTGGTCTTAGCTTGTCTTTCCTCACATTCGTCGGCCATGCTTTTCTCAGGACGGCTTTGCGCCACCGGAGGACGACGAAAAAGACGCGGATGCACAGGAAGACCACGAGGACTTCTGACCCCCACACCCCCATATCAGCAGCCTGTCACATCCGGAGTGAGACCCCCCCCCGTCACACCACGCACTCATGATCGTCATAACCCCTCCCAACCGTGTCTTGTTTTTATTTGAACGCCTCATCTTCCACCTCATCCAGCCTATGATCACTCTTTGATACTCCCTTGCGGCTGTCCATATGCACTACATTCTGACTCCCCTCGCTGAAAACACTGAACCCAGACCTGCCTGAATGAAGGGGACTTGATGACTTCAGGCGGCCCGGTTCTCCAGGGAACCTCAAAGACTCTACTTTTATTGCGAAACGGGACTTGCTAGCGCCACAAGTTTAGCCTCCAGCGGGGTTGCTACACTGCGGTGCATGCTAGCCTGTGCCTGTGTGCGTGTTGTTGTTTTTTTGGGTTGTTTTTGGATCTTTATTTAGGTCGATGACTGTGAGATTACAGGGTTCTGGCAATGGCAACACACGGTGCCAGCAGTGCTTTCTATTCGTCAATGTGTCACTTGCCTCCACCAGGTATTGTAATTCTAATTTTAGGGCTGATTTTATCTATTTTTGCTTATATCACTGGCCAATGTTATCTATCACGAAGGGTTGACCAGCACTGGGGGTCGCTCTTCTTTAACTGTGACTCGTATCACTTTCACACACTTAACAATTGAACACATGGTGATATCGCAAGAAATACTGTTAAGCGTAAAGAGTACACACAGTGGTGTAACAAAGCACCTAAATTCTTCTTATTATTATTATTATTATTTATTGGGCCGTACTGGAGAATAATAAATTGCTTTTTGTTTATATTTATACGAAGA
>CM051019.1:1097008-1124508 GCA_027704905.1 Muraenolepis orangiensis
ATTATACTACTTTCAGTGATCCTTTTTCTACTAATTCAACGTCTTTGCGGGGTCATTGATCTGAACATGGATGTTGTTTATTGCCACACTGCCAAAAGGGCTGCACTGTGCTAAATGGGGAATCACATGCCTAATCACGGTTCTGCCGTTGCATAATGGCCGTCTTGTTGGTCTTGCTCATTGTTGACTTGTTCACTCGTCTCTTATTCGCTCCGGGGCCCTCTGTTCGTCTCCTTTCCGTTAGTTGGATGTCTGGGAGCTGAAGCAGCAGCTGGGCCGGAGCCAGACTCTGTTCCCAGAAAGCCCATCGGTGTGGGTCAAGGACCTGGCCGGGTACCTCAACCACAAGCTGAATGTGCCTGAGAGCGAGCCCACACTCAGCAACCATGCCCATGGTCAGTCCCTCTCACCCCCCTCCATCTTCTTTAGAGCTAATTGGAAGATTTGTCAGTTTAAGGTTTTTTAGCAACAACCAACAGCCTTATATAGAGTGGAGTGGTGGATGATGCCATCACACTAGACTTTTATTGTCCGTCCATGATCCCCTGTAGAAATCAGAATGCCGTTTATTGTCAAGTACAACAAAATAGTCCAGCAATCCTCAAGACACTCAAGAAACATTTCATTATTTATCTTGTGGTAATGAAAAAATTGGGTAATAAATGTCCCAGTTTTGCTCTAAGCAAACATTTTTGTAACGTGTACATTGGCTATGCTCCTTTTTTAAAGTGGTTTACTTGCTTCCACAAACCTCATTCACTTGTCTTGTGTTGTGTGTGTGTGCAGACTACCCGTACTGCCTGGCTGGGAAGGAGCTGAGGGGTGTGATGAAAGGCCTCATCGCCCAGTGCAGCGACACCCTGCCGGACTTCTTTGACCACTGTGTTTCCACCATGCTCCGGGAGCTAGACAGACAGACGGGTGGGGACATGGAGAGTCACGCTCCCCTGCAGCCTCACGCCAAGTGTCTACTTCTCAAGTGGAGAATCTCACAGTGTTTCTGTTTTTCTTCTCCTAGACGAGCCTTTGCATGGGTACAGAGTCTGCATCCAGGCGATCCTACAGGACAAGCCAAGAATAGCCACCCAAAACCTCCCCGAGGTGGGTGGTGTGTGTATTCACCAGGACTTTAATCTGCCCCGCAGTCTACCCTTGAGCTGCCCTTTGTGTTCTGTCTCCGTCTAAAACTATTTTTATATCCCCCTCACAGCAAATCACATAGTCAAGTGTGTGTGTGTGTAGCCCATAATCACAGTTGGCGGCTCGAGGGGCTCCACAAGGCTATGTTCAGATGGGATTGTGTAATTGTGTGCACTCTTTGCAGTCGGCCAAACACAACACACTTTACTTTGTATTTCATGTGTACGATTAGGCGTTAGAGGTTTGATTCTCTGCCCGAAACCCGAGTTCGGGTGTGGATTAAGCTGTTTAGTACAGTAATCAGAATGCTTTATGTATTTAACATTATTTATCTATCACTGTGAACCCTTCATAATAAGGTTAGTGTCATTCAAACCACTCTGAATTCCTTTATTTAAAAACAGCCGACTTACGTGCGTAAAGAGCGTTTGGGGTTTTGTTTTGGCCCGATTCGACCGGACGGTTTACCTTCACCTTTGACACTAGACCACTTTCCTTCCTCTGCTCTTAGTACCTGGAGCTGCTCCGGTCGGTACAGAACCGGCCAGCCAAGTGTCTGACCATCATGTGGGCCCTGGGCCAGGCGGGCTTCTATGACCTCAGCCAGGGGCTACGAGGTGACTATACCCGCTCTTATGTCCGCGTGCCGACACATATTTCATAATGCGGAACACGCTCGAAAATTCTGTTTGAGTGAAATTCCCAATTTAAGGTCAAATGAGTATCGTGCATCAATTGGAATTTGAAGCGCTGCTTAACTAATGTGTGGATGTGTCCTCATCACGAGTGTACTTTATGGTAATAATGACCGTCGTGTGTTTCAGTGTGGCTAGGCATTATGCTCCCTGTGCTGGGAGTCAAATCCCTCTCCTCCTACGCACTAGCCTATCTGCAGAGACTCCTCATGTAAGTCGTGTGTGTCCGTGTGCTGTTTACAAGTAGTTATGGGTCAAATTATATAAACACTGGAAACTGCATTATCCATAACTGCTCCGAGTTGGATTGGTGACATTTGCTGATGTGTTTATTGTCTGCAGGCTTCATGCAAACCTCACAAAGGGATTTGGCATCATGGGCCCTAAAGAGTTCTTCCCGTTGCTGGATTTCGCCTTCATGCCCAAGAACGCCCTGTCGTCAAGGTGGGGGACCACACACACACTATGCAAATATGTGTGTTCAGTGTGAGGTGATTATTGACATTCATCTGCTTGTTTGTCCCTCCTAGCCTACAAGAGCAGCTGCGTAGATTGTACCCGCGTCTCAAGGTGCTGGCATTCGGCGCCAAGCCAGAGAGCACGTTGCACACGTACCTCCCCTCCTTCCTGTCCAGGGCCACGCCGCACTGTCCTGACGACATGAAGAGGGAGGTGAGGGAGACGTCCTGCACACACACTCCAGTTCAAATGTGTTTTTTTTTTTTTATATATATATTTTCTTCTGTAGTTTCAGTGGTCCCTGATTAATGTTGACGACCAACACCAATGTCTCTGTCTCTCTATTCCCTCTCCCCCCCAGCTGCTGAGCAGTATGACAGAGTGCCTGTGTGTGGACGTGCAGTCTCTAGGCGTGTGGAGGCAGCTGTACACCAAACACCTACCCCAGTCAGGGTGAGTTCTATTTGAGTGAATGGTGAAATACGGAGAAAGACAAGAAAACACTATTCTTCAATGGAGATAACTTTCATATTGTCCATCTTGAGTTAAAGCAGTTTTGTTTTTTTCCTCTCTTAATCCTTCCACAGCCTTCTCTTAAACCATTTGCTGAAGTCTTGGAAGGCTCTGCCACCAAAGGTAACATTTGTGTGGTCGGTTAGGACCCAGAACTGAAATACCCGATCGTCACATGTGTCGTTATTCAGTCCTATGGTTGTGTTGTGCTGTGCAGCTGCAGAAGAATCTTCAGGAAACCATCCAGTCGTTCCGGGTGACCAACGAGGAGATGAGGGACACTGTGGAGTCCCAGGAGCTCCTGGAGTGCAACACACTGTGTCAAGTAAGCCTGCTGCAGACCTGTTCCCTGCCTCTCATTGATACCTTGAAGGCCAGGAATTTAGTTTTTTGCCTAAAAAGTTGACGTGAAGCCGTGACATAGGTTGGATCCCGTTTTTTCCGACTTTTTGAAAGTCGCTGGACCTCCCCTTTTTAATAAAAAAAATAAAATAAAAAAACCAATGTATTGACTTTTAGCTGCCAGACACGCGTGCGCATGTTTTCTTAAGGAGTTGGCCGTTCAGTGTGCAGCCGTTGTGATTTGTGCGTAATCTGTCCGTGTGCTCGTCGTCGTCGTTGTGGCAGAACCTGCAGGTGAAGATGCGCAGTGGTGGGTTCCCCTGGTCCAGGCTATTCATGGTGCTGCTGGTTTTCATCGCTGGCTTCATCGCTCAGGACATCCGGTCCCACGGCTCCTTCACAGGTTGGCAGACGGACAGACGGACGTGGTATTTTCATTGTTGATGTGCTGCTCATCAATGGCAAATCTCAATATATATACAATCTGTGTGTTCCCCCTAGACTCCAGGACGGCGGGGTATTTGCACCACTCTGGTGTGGCGGGTGTGTCGCAGCAGGCCTGGGGCAAGGTGACCCTCTATACCAAACAAGGCTTCAGGTAACACACCCGCCTCTCCCCGTTCCCCACCTGCTTCTGTGTGGCCCGCCATGAGCCCAGGTTTGGGCCATTGAGCGTGAGACACGCAGACGTTGGCTGGTGACTTTGCATCACCGGCCTTTGTGTTTTGAGTCCGCTATTTGCCATTTTTATTTGCAACTCATGAACCCATCCACAATGATGTCTGATGTTATGGATGGATGCTTTGCAAGTCTCATATAAATAAATACACTATAAATAAAATTGAGGTTATAAATATATTATTAGTACACTGGATATGTCTGAAAAAAGTCTTCAAGTTAGTTCATTTAAAGGAATGTGTGTTTAATATTGTTGATCAATAAAATATAACATGTATGTGTGATCGATTAGCTGGCTGGAGACAAACGCGCCCCACTACTACTCTGAGAGTGTGCGTGTGCTGGGCCCGCTGATGGAGCAGGGCTTGGAGAAGGCCAAGTCCACCGCTGCCCTCATCGCAGACAACACCGAACGCCTGATCCTTTGGGTCCGGAAGAGCGCACCGCTGCTGCTGGACTGGGTAACGCTCCCTTTCTTAAGCCCTCTACGGAGCCATCCAAACGGTTTCATCCCATTTATAGATTGAACAACAATGTTGAAAGATGAACGGGGATTTGCACAGACGGCTTTTCTGAGAGGAGCACACGGCCATATGTGGAAATCCCGCCAGACTGATATTCATTGCGAAACTCAAACTTGTGTATCAGCACTTTTGCAGCCCTACTTTGCACAGAGCAAACCAACGGAATCAATCATTTTGTGTGCGTCCGTGTCTCCCCTGGTGCAGGTGATCACCAACACCCCAGACAGCGTGTTCCAGCTGCTGGCCTACCTGAAGGAGCTCCTGCTCCTCCTCCACCGTGACCACATCCTGCCCGCTCTGGCGCACGCATCGCGGCTACTGCAGGGTGCCTGGAGCAGCCTACAGGAGTCCTGCAAGTCAGTAGTCTCTTGTTTACACTGTAACCCCCCCCCCCCCCCACCACACCACACCACACACACACACACACACACACACGCGTGCGTGGATAATCGACTATTTGGATAACCGTTCGAGGCATTACTATTTGAATACTGATATCCCTGTTCAATTATTCTACTAATGCAGGGAATCATGGGAAATGATCAGGAAGTATGATGGCTGTCACAAAGAAGCTGGCTTTCCCTCCAGAATAACTCAATGTTCCTGATAAGAGAATTCCACACACATGCCAAATTGATTGCAGATCCACGATTGTGCGCGAAACTCTCGTGCTCCCATAACAACTACCTGTGTGTCTGTGTTTGCCGTCAGAGGGATGTAGAGCAGCAGGATGTAGAGCATCTGGATGTAGAGCAGCGGGATGTAGAGCAGCGGGGTGTAGAGCTGCGGGATGTAGAGCAGCGGGATGTAGAGCAGCTGGTTGTAGAGCAGCGGGGTGTAGAGCAGCGGGGTGTAGAGCAGAGGGATGTAGAGCAGCGGGCAACACCCCCGGGCAACAATACACTGTATAGGCTATTTATGTGTGAATTAAGCGAGTGAGTGCGCCGTGCGTTTCAACGTTAAAAGCCGCTGGCGCTCCCAACTGTTCGTCACCACTTCAATAATTAAATAAGTTACATTTAACAAACCCATAAATGAACCAGACGCTGTTCTAAATTCACTTTTACAGTCAATAAACCATTAAATAATGGTCGAAAGACTATATTAAACTGCCCAACTTTTAGTGACAAGCGGACGGCAAATTGCCGTGACGGTGGTTCCTATACATTTAGCATTTACTAGGCTACTTTGTTCTGCAGGCTCTTGTTTGTTTGCTGTACTCTTGTCATGCAAATAACTAGATAACCATTGGATAACACTGTCAGTTATTCGGATATCGAAAATGGTCTGTTGGAACATCTCAATCGTGTGTCCCTTGGTTTATTGTGTGTGTCCGTCCCCCCACAGCGGAGAGGTGTCTGTGTCGTGTCTACAGGGGCACGCCGTGTCCTTCACCAACTCTACCTGGCTGCTCTTACAGCACACCACCTCCGCCATCAAGACCTGGGCACAGGAGCTGCTGTGAGCCAACACAAGGAGCCCACACACACACACAAGCACACACACACAAGCACACGCACACAAGTCTTTAAATGCATATGAAAAACGTACTGCGGTTGCGTTCATTGGTGACGCGTTAGCCGCACTGGTTGAACACAAGAGGACTTTCTCCCCAGGGGGGGATGGGACAAGACGAATCAGACTTTTATCCTTTACAGAAAATCGACTCTCTCCCTTTTTTTTCAAATCCTGCATGCTATTTATAGTTTTTGTTTTTTACCAGCTCTTTTCTTAATATTTCGATGCGGAAGCCAATCTCTCCCCCCTCCCTCCCTTCTGCACTCAGTCTTACCTTGAGGCAATACATTTACACAGTGAAATTGATATTTGTTTGCAAGTTGATTTCTAGAAGAAGAAGAGATAATTATTTATAGATATGGAGAGCTGTATGACTTTGGTCAGGTGGCACAAAGAGACCAACGGATTAGAATATTCCATGTCTCCGTCCATCTAGAACTTTTTATGTGTACATGTCTTGAGTGAACTGGTTGAGGCCAGAGTTTGGTCCCCTGTGCTTAAGCTTGGATTCAGTGATGGATTTTGTGTGTGTGTGTGTGTGTGTGTGTGTGATGTAAAGTGAACTCCTCATGCATAGACTTCAAAGAGGCGGACGATAAAATACTAATATTGATCCCGAAGGAAATGCGAAGCTGATTGCCATTTTCACTGGACGTATCCCAGGATGTCCTTATGTCTTTGAGTTTATTTTCAACCCATGTCCACCTTTCTTTGTGTGAGGCGCTGTGTGTGTGTGTGTGACCACAGGGACCTTTTAAAATAAGTGTTAAAAAGGGTGTAATGTGTCTAACCGGTCATTTTCCCCTCCTGTAGCCACACTGCTAACTACAATGAAACATTCAGCCTTACCCCCACAGCCCTTTTTCAATCACTGGAAGCCAGGCATGAACGAGGTCAATAGAGCGACTGATTTGTGTTGTGAAAAGTTATGGCTGATGTTCTCTCTCTGTATGTATGTTTGTTTGTATCATGTGTGTATCTGGACATGGTCATAATGTGATCTCATGTCAACCTCATTCTAATCTAATGTGTTCCATTAATAATAACAGATCTCCCCTACTTTGGGCTCGGTGACCTCACACGAGGTGGCGTCTTGCCAAGGAAACCCCACCGAGCTCATTTTGTAACGGCGCTAACCCCGCGGTGTTAGAATAGACCTTTTAGACGGACACACGGCAATTTATGTTACTTTATAGTGTAAGTGATTTATAATAAAGTATTCAAGTAAACAAATGTGGCTTTGTTTTTGAATTGGTTGATGCAGCGTTGTGGGCTGTATCCCGACACTAAAGCGCTCACCCACCCAATCACATTTTTGCGGTGTCTAGAATTCTTCGTCTTTCGAGTTTGCTAAAAAAACGTTGCTTTTTTTTGGTAGAAAAACAGTGTGTGTGTTATATTGTACTTTTTCCCTTACACTTTTGCCTGAATTATTGTACTTCTACCTGAGCACTGGTTCAGTTCTTGGAGACTTGTTAGAAATGAAATGCACTTTTGACTTCTGGTGACGAGTTGTTCTCTTATCTTCCTTTGTTGAAACACACTATTGTAAGTCGCTTTGGATAAAAGCGTCTGCTAAATGACTAATGTAATAACAAAATAAACACCTTAATTTTCACCTAAAGCATAACCTATCACACAAAGAAATGTACTAAATAAATATAGACCACCACCTGTCCTGCTATCATCAGATAATGTCTGTCTACATCCAGAGCCTGGTGGACACCATTTGAGCTCCATCCGCCCTGTGAGTTTTTCCCACACACATGGGACAGGACAACCTGACCTTTGGTAGGTGGTATGGCCTCCACAAGAGAAGCCAGTGAGGTGGTCTTCATCTTCAGGCTCTAAACCAGGGGTGGTCTCCACATTTTCAGCCAGTGGCAGAGAGTGAGGAGCAGGGTGGGCTGAAAGACCAGCCAGGTGTAGATACAAACGGAGGTAAGAGGAGAAGAGGAGGCAACGGCTGACACTTCCTATGTTATACATGATAAAAAAAAGGGCTTTACAAGCACTCATGCATAATGCTTGCTTTTATTTTAGTAAAATATCACGTGTGAAGAAAGCAATTTAATCGAACAGTTTCTCACAGCTCTAGCCGATGGAATAGAGGAAGTTGAGGCGCTTTGAACAAGAGAATAATGAGAATAACAAGAGAATAATGTTATTGAGAATAACAGTACAGTTTACAACATAAAAATAATAATCTATCAGATCAATAGATCAGAATAATTAAAGACTCATTTCAACATCGTTATGTAATGAATTACCCAGTCTAAAATGCGTTTTGCGTTTATTGTCAAATCAAATTGAAGCCTGGTCGTTCTCCTTAAAGGAACTTGCTTGCATACTTCCCAGACAAACTTAAGTGTGGCTTAAAAGCAGCAGCATGACATCCGCTGGTGTTATTTATTCATAGGGTCCCGATCATAAGTACTTCCATATACAAGAAACAAGATTTGTATTGGCCATTTGTACACAGGAACGCTTACTCCCAATTCCCTCCTACAGTATAACATGTCCAAAACAACACCATAAAAATAATGTGTACAATAAAATCAACAAAAAAAGAGCAGCAAAGTGACTTCTGTGATATGTACATGTTTTTATTTTATTACATTTTTTACATAAATCTTTCAAAATATGTATATGTTTGGACGTGCACTGCCGTTTGCGTTGCTTTACAGAGGACAACCAAAGTGGCACACGAGAGAAGGGCTGCTTTACAGTGTGTGTGAAGCGGATAACAATGAAGCATAAGAACAAATCAGTGAGTGGATGTCGCGTTGCTTATATGTTGTATTGTAATATGTTATATTACAGCCATGATATTGGCCCTGACATCGCATACTGCCAAGTCATAGACGTGGCCCCTTCGATAGCTCAGTTGGTAGAGCGGAGGACTGTAGTGGATGTTCATAGTAATCCTTAGGTCGCTGGTTCAAATCCGGCTCGAAGGAATTTTTGTATTTTTGTTTTTATGTTTTTATGTTTTAGTCTATTTAAATGGACATTAATGTTTTAATGTCCATTTAACGTTTTAATGGACATTAATACGCTCGGTACGTACATTTTCAACTGTGCTCTCATTTCAACGAATGTCCAATGTGCTCTTAACAGCGGTACAATTTAATACAAGTCGGCCGCTCGTGTGTTTTCATTGAGAGACAATGCAGAGAGTAAGTTGTGTTTCCCTTAGAGACTAAGTTATATCCCTTTGTAAACTAAATGAATCGTTTCAGTGAAACAGTAGTTTCTAAACACCTCAGGGTTAAGCGGCAAGGGGGATTAGCTCAAATGGTAGAGCGCTCGCTTAGCATGCGAGAAGTAGCGGGATCGATGCCCGCATCCTCCAGTGTTTTTCATACTTATGATTATTGAGTGTACTGTTCGATCACAACAATGAAATAACACCTTTCAGAGAACTATGACAAAAGGTAAAAGGTGAACAGACTATGAGCAATGACACAAAGTGCAGTGAGAAGCTGTTGCGGATTTATTTTTTGTTTTCGTTCAATACACCTTTTTTTTTCCAATGAATAGCAGGAAATAATACTTAACATACAATTAAAACAACAATTAAACAATTAAATTTCTCTCAATTTGTCCTAGAACTGTGTCCTTTTAGGTTGAGTCTTCTGTGTTCCGCAGGAGATGCTCAGCCTGCAGGAATAGCAACACGGGTACAAGACGTAAAGGGAAAATCAAAAATATACTAATAGTTGATCCGAGTTAGTTATTTTACATGTGTCCTTACAGTTGGCATTTTATACTAAAAGGCATTTTCTCTTTATTATATACGTATGCAAATTGATTCTGCATTTCCGTTTCTGATCCGGGGTCTGATGGTTGTTTAACAACAATTGATCTACTCGCCTGAGTAGATAACACACATTGTAGATAACGCATTGAGTGAGAAACACATTCAACAATACATCGTAGATGATGATGATGTGAATCGTAAACGCGAGATGTTACCAAATAGTCAATGGGATCCTCCGGTTTGATAGCGCAGCAGTCCAGCATGGCCCGGGCGAGGGAGGGCATGGCGTACTTCATCAGGTAGTTCCTCAGGGGCAGAGAGCGCGCCTCCACCATCTCCTGCTGCTGTCTCTTCACCTCCGTCAGGTTCCGGTCCTATGGAACAACCAGGAGAACATCGGTCACTTTTATATGGTATAACTTTGGTCACTCACTATCACCGATAGCAGTGTCAATGTCCTGGTGGTAGACATTTCTGTATGTCTTGCTGTGCATTGCTGTTCTCGATACATTTGGGTTATATATATATATATATATATATATATATATATATATATATATATATATATATATATATATATATATATATATATGAGGTGGTGTAGTTTGTTATATTATGTACCGAATGTATATTTAGCAAACAACGGAGAGTTTGGTCCGAGTTCTTTGTCATGTTTGATCTGCATGAACACACACTGCCACTAGGGGGCGGCATTGAGTTACAGCCCTAACACAACCGAGTTGGGGAGCGTTGTAAACTGCCTGTGGCTTCTGCCTGTAGGTTCAGAACAGGCTTTCATTGGCTCAAACCCCTCTCCCTTCTCATTGGTTCAGAACACTCACTTCTCATTGGTTCAGAACGCTCTCACTTCTCATTGGTTCAGAACGCTCTCACTTCTCACTGGTTCAGAACGCTCTCACTTCTCATTGGTTCAGAACGCTCTCACTTCTCATTGGATCACAACACTGACTCTACCTTCCGATTGGTGCGGGCTCTTCCCTCTGCTTACCCACTCCTGGTGCTGTGTGACCAGCCCGCCCAGCTCCGCCTCGTTCCTCCGCCTCTTCTCGACGGCCTCCAGGGCCAGCCTCCGCTGCTGCACCTCCGCCAGGCGGCGAGACTCCGCCTTCCGCTCCTCCTGGCTGGGGCCGTAGTTCTTGGGCTCCCCCACGGCCGCCGCCATCTCCCTCAGGATGTCCGCGTTCTCGGGGTCATCGACCGTGGTCACCTCTGTGGTGAACATTTATTCCTTTTTTTTAAAAAGGGGCCCATGACATGACAGGGACCTTTCAAAATTGTAGTCACATGACTGAAATTCTCATTGATATCGTGACGTCACACATCACCACACAGTGGGAGTGTCCATCCAGATGTATGATGGATAAGGTGAGCCTACCGGTTGGTACGGTCCACCGGGGTAGGCCGCTATAGACGTATCTTGTCATGGTTCTGGCACGGCCCAGCCCTCTTCCTCTTCCTAGTTCTCCCCTGTTTGTTTGTTTTTGTGTTGTTTGGAACTGTCTGTGTGTGGCATTGTCCGCACCACATGTGCGACGCCGCTGTCTATTAAAAGACACTCAAAATACTTTCCGCTGTATTGTTGTCTGCTATTGGGTCAGGTTGCTTCTTGGAAACTCCTGACAATAATACATCTGGGTATCATACATCTTACATGTCATACATCTGGGTCCCACTCCCACTGTGTGAATTTGAGTCACACGACACATTTACAAAACGGTTCATAGTGGCTAATCACACTCACACCCGAGTGGATGCTCGTGGATTCAGTACGGTCCTGCATGTCTTCATCCCACGCTTTTGGTCTGAGTTGTGTTGTATGCGAAACGCATAAACACCTCTAATTCATCAAATGTGGAATGAGCTATAAGGAATGTTATCGGTCCCGCCATCAGGCGGCTCCTCACCGATGTGCTGGGGGTGGATCTCACGCTGGTCAAAGTAGTCCCAGAGTGTATCCTCCAGGCTGCAGGCCTGCCTGTAGCGGGAGAGGCGGGCGGCCAGCGCCTCGGGACTGTATCCCATCTCCTCCGCCACGCTCTCCGGCAGATCCCGCGCTCTCTCGGACAGGAACGCGTCCGATGCGTTCAGGACAAAAACGTGCTCTGTGCAAAAAAACAACAACCGCCAGACATGGTCACATGGTCTGTCATATGGAACGTCTCACTATAGCAGTTTCTACAACCATGTTAAAAGCTCCACGACATTGACACATGGTGATCGTGTCAACTGTCCTATCAGGTGGATGAGATAATACAGGTATAGATGATAACGATTATAGCCCTTTGTGTGTCAGCGCCAGGCGGTAGATGCGAGTCAATGCGTGTGGTCTGAGCAAGCTATAAGTTCATAAGAGGTTGCTGTGGATCAACCTGGGGTGATTCTCTTGTTGTAGACGGGCGCTTTGGAGTTCCAATCCTCGTCATCAGACTCCTCGTCGCCTGGGCAGGGAACAAGAATCAGACAAAATGAAAACATGGGCTGGCATTAGATGGAGAAGATGTTGTTCTGAGCAGTACGACCTAAGGAGAACAACAAAACTAAAACCTACCAAAGAAAATCATGTTGGCTTGCTCATAGGTCTCGGGGAAGCCGTCCAGCACAAACCCTTGATTCGCACACGGCTTGGAGTCTAACTTTTCTTGTAAAATGGGGAAAATCAGGTGTTCAGCCAATTGACCTATACGGGGAGAAAAGCACAACACATGTGTTGTGTGGTTTGAGGATACGCATGAACCATACTGTCGTGTTGTGTGTGTGTCAAATGTCTTTCTCTTTGAATGAAGGGCTGACCTGCGTTCTTCGCCATGCTGTCCTGAATGGTTTCCAGTTGGTCCTTCGCCACCGCCTGCTTCTCTTCATTATGCTTCTCAGTCTGGTCTCCACCGTTTACTATCTCCTCCTATGGTAAACACATCCTGGTTTGGGCATGTTGTTTATAGTTTAACAATGATAATATTCTCAGTCTTCCTTTTATAGACCATACAAAACGACAAAAGTCTGGATAAAAGAGTCCTAATGATCAATTAGTAACAGGAGTAACAGTAGTAGTAGTAGTAGTAGTAGTATGATATATTTACATGATAGTGTACCATTTCACACTACAGACGCAGCTGAGTGTTTTCACTAGAGAGGGGGCGTTGTCAATCACAGAGGTGTCAGAGGTGTCACGGTAAGGGTTGAGCTGAGGTGACCTTAACTATGGGCACCTCCAGACCGTCCTTTGACTTAATGGGCTACACCTGTTTTCATCCCTCACTACTATGCACCTCTGTGAGGAAAAGGCCTCTTCCAACCTGATCCCAACCTACCAGTTGAGCGATCTTTTCCCGGACGACCTCGTCGACCTTGATGTGGACCAGCTGGTACTGGTGGCACAGCTTCTCCCCGACTGTCGTTTTACCCACAGCTGGAGGTCCGGTGAGGAAGATTCTAATTGGCTACAGAAATGTAAAAAATATATATATATATATATATTGTACCATGCATTACAGTTGAGTATATGACTCAGGAACGTTTGTTTTTTATAACCATGACAGCCTTCATAACCAATGCCTCAAACTGATTCAATACTTACATACATACTTACAGACAGGGAATAGGAAAACTGATTATGTGTGCAAGTGTATGTGTGTCTGTCTCTGTGTGTGTGTTCAGTTACTTATACAAGTAAGTGCTCACATATTGCTTATATAGGTCATTAAAGCTGGTTATTTCAATGGCATTAGCTAGGGCACTTGTACCGCTTGGGTGGGGGCAATGTCACTGTCAATCACTCTCACCGGTACCAGAACAACAATTACCTGGCTCAGGAAGCTTCAACGAAAGTATCTAACCTGCTGTAAGGCCTATTGTCAGTGCCCAGGTCTGTACATGCCCACCGAAAGCTCACCAGTAGCTGCCTGGTGTGTTTGTACTCGTCCACGACGTGGTCGATGTTCTCAATCAGGCCGCCCTCCGAGGTCCAGCGAATGTCGAAGGTGTCCTTCAGATAGGGGGCCTCGAACCGCAGGTCCACACTCAGGTACTCCAGCTCCTCTGGCTTGACACAGTGTGATTACTCCCACAACGTTCTCACCGTGACTGGAAGTCATTCAGCTGCTATGGCCAGTGGTCAACCAGCATGAGAACCACGGGGACTCAATGCAATCCAAACAGCGGGCAATAAAGAATTGCCTATTGCATCTTAAATTAATTAATTAATTCAGTAATTGCCGCAATAAACAGACACAAATAACAGTCCTATTGGCAGATAACAATATATATTGCAACTCATCTATGAAACTATGAACTCAGTGTTTTAATCATTACACATTTACTCAAATCAGTACTAAGATGATATACGGTATCATCATAGTACTGATTTGAGTAAACGTCAAGCCGAATGCATGAGAACCTTGAGACTCAACACAATGTCATCAAAACAAAGTGGGAGAGCAGAAATGTCTGACGGCAGCTTTAAATAACATTATATTAGAAAATAAAAAATCCCAAATAAATCGAATACAACTAAAATGATTATTATTTTAATGGATTCACCTTGATGGCAGGGCACCTACCTGTAAGGCATTCATGCGTATGGCTTCCTCTTTGGGTAATATATTGATTTTGCCAGGCCCAAGCGCCTTACTGATGGTCTGTAGAGATATTATAGTTCACAGATGTTTACAAATTTCCCCATTGACGATGACCACATATTAATATCAGCATGCCTGTTGTGTTGTTATTTAAATGGTGTTACCTTGACAATGGCTTCCAGTGTGTTCTTGGAGTCATCCACAGCCAGGATGTAGTTGCGCTTTGGCTTGTGCTCAATGGTGTTCTGAATCACACTGTGCATAAATGATGTTCATACGTGTATAACATAATGTTATGTTATAATATAACATAACGTTATGTGTGTGTGCCGTTAGGATTCAAATGTGTCGTTTTCTGAGAGGGAAAGCAGCACATCGCTCACCTCGCAAGGTCATTTATGTGTATCGTAGGGACGTTGTTGGAGCCCTGGCCAAACAGTGGCACTTTTGCAAACTGCATTGACCAAGACGCCTATCACAAAAAATAAATTAAAAATCAAAGAGACATTAAGAGATGTGGAAAATAATGGGTTAAAAACTATGGCTAGATGAATGAATGACAATATAGTATCTTCAAAGTAAACGGCTACCTTGAAGAAGTAGTGGAAGATGTTCTCTCCTCTGCCGTACTGAAGACCGCTAGCGACAACATATCCTCTGAGCTTTGACTTCTTCTGCAAGGTAGTTTATTGATTATAAAAAGCACTGAATTACAGTGCCATGTATATATATGTATGTATATATAGTATATATAGTATATATATATATATACTATATATATAGTATATATATACACTATATATATATATATATATATATATATATATATATATAGTATATATACACTATATATATATATATATATATATATATATATATATATATAGTATATATACACTATATATATATATATACACTATATATATATATATATATATATACACACTATATATATATATATATATATATATATATATATATACATATATATATATATATATACATATATATATATATACATATATATATATATATATATATATATATATATATATATATATAATATACTATATATAAAATACTATATATAAATGGGATCAGCCTCATGGATGAATGATCCAAATACTCATTCTATTGCTGTTGTTTAAAGGCTCCACAAACCCCCCCTTCACCAGGGCTCTTCCCCTACTCACTTCCTTCCCCAGTTTGAGGACAAGCTTCTCCAGGTTACAGTGGTGCTTGAAGCTGGGATGAGGTATTCTCCGACGGTAGTCTTCATCCATCAGAGAAGCGTCCTCATCATCCTACGGAGAGACCACTATGCTGTACTATACACGCATGTAGACGACCATATGTTGTAACTATGAGAACTCTTTAACGCACATCACTGTACCACATATTCATACCACGTATGAACTCTGACCTCATTGCTCGGCTTAGTCAAGGCCCACGTCATCACGGAGGACACTAAGATGAACATTTTCTGGGAACTGAAGCTCTCCATCTGGCTATGGAGTTCTGTTGTTGAGGTGAATATGGTTAATGCTTGCAGAATTATTAGTATGGTCCTATTGGAATTGGTTCACTTGTTCCCCCATAATGGTGACACCACCACCTTCTGTATGCCTAAATAAGTACATTCTCTGTCACTTTGTTACTGAAACATTTCCATGCCTGTTATGGCCCAGGTGGCCTCGTCCACGTGTTCCTGTGCTGCGTTGTCTGAGATGTTGTACACCACCACGTCGCACTCCAGGAGGATGCCCAGCAGCTGGTCACGACTCGGTGACTGGAAGACACACACGCACACACAGGCTGTCATCATCCCTATAGGACAGTGTTCCTAACCTGGGGTCTCTGGCGCCCCCTTGAGGTCTCATGAGGGGGGTGCACGAAGCTGCATATATTTTGAACATTCAAAATAAAAAATAATAACATTATAATTACATAATAATACAATATAATTATTGTTGGGAATGGAACAAATACAAAAATAAAAGCATAGTGATGAGATGTACACAGCATGTGTGTTGGTATGATATTAGTATTACAGGTTACAAAGAATGCATGTTTATAACAGTTGATGACCTTTCATTTATAGAGGTTGGGAACCACTGCTATAGAAAGACAGTGAGAACCGACACGTAGGCCCTGTGTGTGTGTGTGTGTGTGTGTGTGTGTGTGTGTGTGTGTGTGTGTGTGTGTGTGTGTGTGTGTGTGTGTGTGTGTGTGTGTGTGTGTGTGTGTGTGTGTGTGTGTGTGTGTGTGTGTGTGTGTGTGTGTGTGTGTGCGTGTGTTTCCCTCCCTATACTTACGGGGTATACATCTTGGAGAAAGCTCGGCTTGTTCTCCTTACTGAGGGGGGGAGCCGAGGAGGTTCCGACTATCTGGAGAGCGGGGCCCTCGGCTGCGTGGTCGGGGGGAGGACGTCGCTCGTCGTCGTCGTCCTCGTCGTCCTCGTCCTCCGAGTCTTCAGTGGACTCGCCGGCTACGCAGGTGGCCAAACACTGTATGTAGGATAGAAGGCAGATAAGTTAGTACTACGCTTGATGCGTGCTCCAACAAGACAAGCAATCGAACAATCGACGTGGAGAATTACCGTAGCGATAAACTTCGAAGAGTAGCTGTCAACGTTGTTGATAAAAACTCGCTTGGACGAAACTTCGGGCTCATTTTTGTCCCCCATTTTTTTTTCTCTTGTAGTATAATTTCTACTCGGGTGGAATAAGAATCTTTCTCAGAGGTCCGGATACTAAGTTCAATGTCTTTATTGAACAAAGCATCAAATTGATCAGCTGCAGTATGATGGAGACCACCTGCCGTGCCAATTCGCAGTCTGACGACGCGCTCCTTTGCCAAACATTATATAGAAAGTACCACTACTACTGGTTGGTCACGGCGTCTTCATTGTGACGTCACAAGTTGACAACAAACCCCCGGGGGGGGTCGTATCCCTGGCAACGCCTGTTGGTCGCCTCAACACGCATGGCCCTTACAATGCATACAGTATCACAGATAATGTTTTAGTTTTATACTTAGTGTATAAAAATACACTACACTCTCTTTCTTGTTGCTAAGACCACCACTGTCGACGCTAAGCGGTTGCTAACGTCACGCCAGCCAATCAAATGGTCTGGATCTGGACTGAGCGAAACACACGTGGGACCTTTAAAAAAGGTATATCAATAGTGCTCGGGGAAATGAACCAATGTCGCCTGGAGACTGTGTTACCTGGGTTCGAACAGTATGTTAAGGATCACACCAGAAAAGACAATATCCTGGACAAATGCTTTGTAAACGTTAAAGGAGCATATGTGACTAAATGTAGACCACCAAATACAAAACGGAATGAAACTGTTAAAACCAATGGTGGATGTTGGGGATGTTTAATATCAGGGAAAAAAATTATTTATACATTTACGATCCATTATTTAAGGGACATACATTTATTGGAGTAGATATAGGTTTTCATATACAATGTATTGAACATTAATTAATCGTATCAATGTATGCATGTATACCATTACATCTGGTCTGGAGGATCTGACTGAATATATTCCGAAGTCAATTATCGATGACATTCACAACATGAATGTAGAAACTAGACGCAGCGGTGTTCTTATTATGCACCCGTGGGCGTCACCAACCATGTGCCTGTAAGTCAGCGTGTTAGTTACGTTAATGTCATCAAACTGTTGTCAAAATAAAAACAATAAAAACATCCCTTGCGTATAGACCCGCAGAAACACACCTTTCTTTCTTGAAACCGCCACCATTTTACATTTGGACTGCGGACTTTGAGCTCATGAGAGTCAGAACAATAAACTCATCCATGACTTAACAGATTCAGGGAGTTGGACTTGATTGGTCCGAGGTCCACGCCGACCACACGGTTATCATTGACATAGTGACATCACGCAATGGGAGAGCCCACCCAGATAGATGAATGGTGACTAGATCTGGTCTACCAGCCTGCCCAGTGGACTGTACCAACTGGTAGGCTTATCTATCCATCACACATCGGGGTGGATGTTATACTGTTATATCAACATTATTTTCTTGAACAACCATAATCTAAATGTAATAGGCCCTTCATGGTGCATGTTAACATAGCTGTGATTTCATCACATACCAACACCGTTGGTGACACAGATCTGTTGGTTAAAAAAACCCAACATGCATATTTCTAACTGTATATCGGAACCATTCATGAAATTATTAATTAGCATTCAACTTTAGTTCAGAGGTCAAGAAATGGGAGGTATAAGAGCCTTCGTCTACATGCGTCATGCTAGTGTGCAGTAATGGTACAGTATGGCTCTAGTGTTGCTATACTGTTTATACTGTCTCCCAATGCCCACCCCAGATGTATGGTGACTAGAGCAGTCTACCAGCCGGCGCAGTGGACTCTACCAGCTTATCTATCCATCATACACCTGGGTGGACACTCCAACTGTGTGATGTCACATGACATTTTTTGCCACAATTTGGCCTTAAAATGGTCTGTACACTCCCACTCAAACCTGGTGGTATAATAGTGTCCCTTTAAACCTATACATTTACATTTACATTTAGGGCATTTGGCAGACGCTTTTATCCAAAGCGACTTACAAGGTGTACCTATAGAAATGTATAATATTTGGGAAACCCTAGGGCTCCCCTACATCTGTAAACCCCTGCTCCATTTCCCTTAAAAGGTGTCCTTGCTTCGAGAGGTTGGTCAAGGACTTTATTTGCTCCGTGTTACCTGCCACGCTGGACCCATGGCAATGTGCATATCGTCAACACAGATCCACGGACGACGCAATTGCCATGGCCCCCCACACTGCCCTTTCCCACCTGGAGGGAAAGAACTGTTCTGTGATTCCAGAAACACACGCAGTACTCGGCCGTCTGTGTAACTGCTTCGTTTTCTGTTGCCAATAGCAACAAGGAACCGACCCCCCCCCCCCCCCGCCCGCGCCCCCTCACCTCAACCGCACTCGAATAGTGTCCAATCAGAAGGCGTTCCAGGTTTTCGTTGACCAATCAGCACGTGTGTAAATTCAACCAATGTGTCTCTGTATATATACTGGTCTCGCGCCCTCGGTTCACACAAATCCGTTGAAGCAAACGAGTACGTTATACAACCTCTTTAACTGGTCTCTTTAACTCTCTTTAACTGTTAACATTACACAATGAGGGAAATCGTCCACCTCCAAGCTGGCCAATGTGGCAACCAAATCGGCGCGAAGGTGAATGCACTTATTGCTTTGCTTATCATCGTTACAATCTTTGCATACAATCGTACGTTTGAGAAGAGCGGCGGTCAGTTGGCTAAAGCTATCCGTTAGCTTCTGCGCACATAGGCCCATTGTGTTTTGAGTAAGCCGCGATAACGTCTGTGCCAACTGCTACATCTTTAATAAATAACGTCCCTTTTGTTTATCCTTCACCATCCAGTTCTGGGAGGTGATCAGCGACGAACACGGCATCGACCCCACGGGAAGCTACCAAGGGGACAGCGACCTGCAGCTCGAGCGAATTAACGTCTACTACAACGAAGCTTCCGGTAACTCTAATGTGGTGGTGGGTCACCGTAACCATCAGACCGCAATGGGGGGTCTTAACTGCGTCTCTACTACACACAACACATTAACACTCCGTGAAAGCAAGCCTGTGGTCTCATTAAACACCAGACTTACGGTTTTAAAACTATTAACATTAAAAAAAAAAATCGGCTAAATTAATTAAAACGCCCTTGGAACACTACTCGATTCGCCATTATTGACGTCATTGCTGTCGCATAATTTAACGTGCCAGATCTAATGGCGGGTGGACCAATACATCACGAAGATCATGACGTATTTCCCAAATTATAAAATCAATTAATTCGTATAATCAAATGAGATTGTTAGTTTTTTGCTCTAGCCATTTTTCAGCTGTACAGTTGCTCCAATATAGGCCACCCAATGCTAAACTAGCACCAATGCATGAGTTAAAATGTCATTAACATCCCTGTGTTTGTTCCAAGGTGGTAAATATGTTCCCCGTGCGGTGCTGGTGGACCTGGAACCTGGCACCATGGACTCTGTGCGGTCCGGGCCCTTCGGACAAATCTTCAGACCAGACAACTTTGTCTTTGGTGAGGATTTGGTGCAGTGGATTGTTTACATACTGCTGATGTCCGTTGCCAGTTCATTATTAGGTCTTTTGTCAGATGCTGTGAAGGCTATTTTACGTTTAGTTATCCAAGCTTTTGTGTGGTTATGTACCGCTGCAATACATATCATTGGTTACCTTTTAGGTTTTTCATTCAAACTTTTGATGAAATCGCACTCTTTTAGTCAAAGTTCTCAATGCACAGGAATGCCCTCACATGGTTTCTGAATAAACCCTGGCTGTATATTCACTCCTGGCTTGTTTGCGGTGTTCAATAGGCCAGAGTGGCGCCGGTAACAACTGGGCCAAGGGCCATTACACCGAGGGGGCTGAGCTGGTGGACTCTGTGCTGGACGTGGTGAGGAAGGAGGCGGAGGGCTGTGACTGCCTACAGGGCTTCCAGCTCACCCACTCCCTGGGCGGTGGCACCGGGTCCGGCATGGGCACCCTGCTCATCAGCAAAATTAGAGAAGAGTACGCCGACCGCATCATGAACACCTTCAGCGTGGTGCCCTCCCCCAAGGTAGGATGATGACCATGATGACTCATCACATGGTGGTTCTGGTCAAGTGGGTTTCCTGTGTATCGTTTGTCTCTTACCACATTCTCTCTCCTCCCAGGTGTCTGACACAGTAGTGGAGCCCTACAACGCCACCCTCTCCGTGCACCAGCTAGTGGAGAACACCGACGAGACGTTCTGCATCGACAACGAGGCGCTCTACGACATCTGCTTCCGCACACTCAAGCTGACCACGCCCACCTACGGCGACCTCAACCACCTGGTGTCGTCCACCATGAGCGGCGTCACCACCTGCCTGCGTTTCCCCGGTCAGCTCAACGCCGACCTCCGGAAGCTGGCGGTCAACATGGTGCCCTTCCCCCGCCTCCACTTCTTCATGTCCGGCTTCGCCCCGCTCACCAGCCGTGGGAGCCAGCAGTACAGGTAGGAAGAGCCTGGCCAAGTCCTTAAAGAAAAGGCCCTCTTGTGTTTGGTACACGGTCCAGCCATATAGGTTTTGACAAGGTGTAGCTTTTCTCATGGACTAGTGTTTGGTCTATTACGGGCAGTCCTGTAGTTTCTACAATACTAAAGTAAGGGGTCTCTTCTAAGGGCTTGGGAAGAGGCTTGTATGGTGTTGAAGCTGATGTTTGTTGTCCCTCTTCACTTCAGAGCTCTGACGGTCCCCGAGCTCACGCAGCAGATGTTCGACTCCAAGAACATGATGGCGGCTTGCGACCCGCGCCGCGGCCGCTACCTGGCGGTGGCGGCTATCTTCCGCGGCCGTATGTCCATGAAGGAGGTGGACGAGCAGATGCTCAACGTGCAGAACAAGAACAGCAGCTACTTCGTGGAATGGATCCCAAACAACGTCAAGACCGCCGTGTGCGACATCCCGCCACGAGGCCTTAAGATGGCCGCCACCTTCATCGGCAACAGCACGGCCATCCAGGAGCTTTTCAGGCGCATCTCTGAGCAGTTTACCGCCATGTTCCGCCGCAAGGCCTTCCTCCATTGGTGAGTGACTCCTTAGACCCAGACCTCAGATTGGCTTTATTGGTCACACAATAAAAAGTTACAGAAATACTAAAGGAATACACAAATATATATAAACGTATTACTGGATTCAGGCATCTTCTGTTTCAGTTGGTCCAAGTTCCCGTAGCATTTTTGAAAATGTGTCGCTCATTAATGTGGGGGCGGGGCTTTGCAGGTCATTGGCTGTAGTCCTAATGATGTGGGGGCGGGGCTTTGCAGGTCATTGGTTGTAGTAGTCATAATGATGTGGGGGCGGGGCTTTGCAGGTCATTGGTTGTAGTAGTCATAATGATGTGGGGGCGGGGCTTTGCAGGTCATTGGCTGTAGTAGTCATAATGATGTGGGGGCGGGGCTTCGTAGGTCATTGGCTGTAGTAGTCATAATGATGTGGGGGCGGGGCTTTGCAGGTCATTGGCTGTAGTAGTAATGATGTGGGGGCGGGGCTTTGCAGGTCATTGGCTGTAGTCATAATGATGTGGGGGCGGGGCTTCGCAGGTCATTGGCTGTAGTAGTCATAATGATGTGGGGGCGGGGCTTTGCAGGTCATTGGCTGTAGTAGTAATGATGTGGGGGCGGGGCTTTGCAGGTCATTGGCTGTAGTAGTCATAATGATGTGGGGGCGGGGCTTCGCAGGTCATTGGCTGTAGTAGTCATAATGATGTGGGGGCGGGGCTTTGCAGGTCATTGGCTGTAGTAGTCATAATGATGTGGGGGCGGGGCTTTGCAGGTCATTGGTTGTAGTAGTCATAATGATGTGGGGGCGGGGCTTTGCAGGTCATTGGTTGTAGTAGTCATAATGATGTGGGGGCGGGGCTTTGCAGGTCATTGGCTGTAGTAGTCATAATGATGTGGGGGCGGGGCTTCGCAGGTCATTGGCTGTAGTAGTCATAATGATGTGGGGGCGGGGCTTCGCAGGTCATTGGCTGTAGTAGGCATAATGATGTGGGGGCGGGGCTTTGCAGGTCATTGGCTGTAGTCCTAATGATGTGGGGGCGGGGCTTTGCAGGTCATTGGCTGTAGTAGTCATAATGATGTGGGGGCGGGGCTTTGCAGGTCATTGGTTGTAGTAGTCATAATGATGTGGGGGCGGGGCTTTGCAGGTCATTGGTTGTAGTAGTCATAATGATGTGGGGGCGGGGCTTTGCAGGTCATTGGCTGTAGTAGTCATAATGATGTGGGGGCGGGGCTTCGCAGGTCATTGGCTGTAGTAGTCATAATGATGTGGGGGCGGGGCTTTGCAGGTCATTGGCTGTAGTAGTCCTAATGATGTGGGGGCGGGGCTTTGCAGGTCATTGGCTGTAGTAGTAATGATGTGGGGGCGGGGCTTTGCAGGTCATTGGCTGTAGTCATAATGATGTGGGGGCGGGGCTTCGCAGGTCATTGGCTGTAGTAGTCATAATGATGTGGGGGCGGGGCTTTGCAGGTCATTGGCTGTAGTAGTCATAATGATGTGGGGGCGGGGCTTTGCAGGTCATTGGCTGTAGTCATAATGATGTGGGGGCGGGGCTTTGCAGGTCATTGGCTGTAGTAGTCCTAATGATGTGGGGGCGGGGCTTTGCAGGTCATTGGCTGTAGTAGTCCTAATGATGTGGGGGCGGGGCTTTGCAGGTCATTGGCTGTAGTAGTCCTAATGATGTGGGGGCGGGGCTTCGCAGGTCATTGGCTGTAGTAGTAATGATGTGGGGGCGGGGCTTTGCAGGTCATTGGCTGTAGTAGTCCTAAATTAGGACTACTACAGCCAATGACCTGCAAAGCCCCGCCCCCACATCATTAGGACTCCTAATGATGTGGGGGCGGGGCTTTGCAGGTCATTGGCTGTAGTAGTCCTAATGATGTGGGGGCGGGGCTTTGCAGGTCATTGGCTGTAGTAGTCCTAATGATGTGGGGGCGGGGCTTCGCAGGTCATTGGCTGTAGTCCTAATGAGGGGGCGGGGCTTCGCAGGTCATTGGCTGTAGTCCTAATGAGGGTTGTTCCATTGCAGGTACACCGGTGAGGGCATGGACGAGATGGAGTTCAGTGAGGCAGAGAGCAACATGAACGACCTGGTGTCTGAATACCAGCAGTACCAGGATGCCACGGCAGAGGAAGAGGAAGAGGGGGAGGAAGAGGAAGAGGAAGAAGTGGCATAGAGGCAGTGGGGCTGGCCCATAGGGGGCGATGGGGCCCCCCATGGGCTGGCCCATAGGGGGCGATGGGCCCCCTAAACCACACGCACAAACTAAATATAAAAAAATAAATATATATATATATAAAATTGTCAATATGTGTGTTTAAAATATGGAATGCACCCAGGAATATGTGTAAAATATGATTTTAAAATAATTTGCGCAACATATGCTTTTCCTAGTACACACAAGCCTAGTACACTGTGTGTGTACCTCTAGTACCCATATGCCTAGTACACTGTGTGTACTCCTAGTACACAAGCCTAGTACACTGTGTGTGTACTCCTAGTACCCATATGCCTAGTACACTGTGTGTACTCCTAGTACACAAGCCTAGTACACTGTGTGTGTACTCCTAGTCCACATATGCCTAGTACACTGTGTGTGTACTCCTAGTACACATATGCCTAGTACACTGTGTGTACTCCTAGTACACATATGCCTAGTACACTGTGTACTACTAGTACACATAAGCCTAGTACACTGTGTGTACTCCTAGTACACATAAGCCTAGTACACTGTGGCCGTGTTCCATTCCAGGGTCTGCAGCCTTAAGGGCCCATATGAATGACGATGCTGGGGGGGCTGTAGAGAAATAGCCCCACGGAGGCGGGTCTCTGTAGCAGGTTAGCCAATTGCTGATTCAAGATATAAACGAGTGACATAAAATGTAGCCAATCAGCGTCCTCAAAACGTCTTCGGGAGGGCTGTTTTCAAACAGCCCTCCCGGAATACTTTGGAGCATCGAGCATCGTCATTTGTGTGCGTCACAGTGTACTACTAGGAAAAGCATATTATGCTCTGTCTCTGCGGGCGCCATTTTAACTACAACAAGTTCAACAATGGCGAGCGTGAGCACTACCCCAAGACTCAACCCGGTCCCTAACTCGGTGAGCACTACCCCAAGACTCAACCCGGTCCCTAACTCGGTGAGCACTACCCCAAGACTCAACCCGGTCCCTAACTCGGTGAGCACTACCCCAAGACTCAACCCGGTCCCTAACTCGGTGAGCACTACCCCAAGACTCAACCCGGTCCCTAACTCGGTGAGCACTACCCCAAGACTCAACCCGGTCCCTAACTCGGTGAGCACTACCCCAAGACTCAACCCGGTCCCTAACTCGGTGAGCACTACCCCAAGACTCAACCCGGTCCCTAACTCGGTGAGCACTACCCCAAGACTCAACCCGGTCCCTAACTCGGTGAGCACTACCCCAAGACTCAACCCGGTCCCTAACTCGGTGAGCACTACCCCAAGACTCAACCCGGTCCCTAACTCGGTGAGCACTACCCCAAGACTCAACCCGGTCCCTAACTCGGTGAGCACTACCCCAAGACTCAACCCGGTCCCTAACTCGGTGAGCACTACCCCAAGACTCAACCCGGTCCCTAACTCGGTGAGCACTACCCCAAGACTCATGTTTCATGTTTTCATTTTCTCAAGTTAGAGAGATACAATTTTCTATGTTTTACTGCATTTTACTGCAGCAACCCTGCACACTTACTCCTCAGAATGGACTGTTTAACAAGTCACTCAATTAGTTTTATCTATGGGACCGTGTCATTTCAGTTTTTGAGCAGCCCCGAGCAAAAGCAATGGTGTGTTGGAGGGTGTTGTTTTGACATGTCCCCCTCATTTAGATTTATAGTATAGCTTTGGTTTGCTTGGTATTGGTTTGCTTGTCCTGGTAGGGACAACCAAGGACAGAGAGTACCTTGGTTGAAGGATATTCTTTCCAGCAACCCAGAAAAATATCTGATTGTTTGCATTTTTTTTCGAACACAAAACCACTCAAATGCGTAGTGCATGGACCGAGAAAGACAAACCAATCAACGTAACACTGTAATATAACAGATCAACACAGATCACAGATAATATAACAGATCAACACCGATACGGGGGTTCCAGGGTCTTCTCTGAATACCTTGAAGGCCCTGACGGTTCACCACTGATGTACAGTAGGTGGTTGGCACAGGCTGCCTACTGAACTGTCTGTCTGTCTCTCTCTCGCTGTCTGTCTCTCTCTCTCTCTTCTCTCTTCTCTCTCACACACACACTGTGTGGCGGCAGTATAGCTCAGGAGGTAGAGCGGTCGCCTCACAACCGAAAGGTCGCTGGTTCGATCCCCCGGCTCCTGCGAGCAAAAACTGCCGAGGTGTCCTTGAGCAAGACACCCTAACCCTCACTGCTCCTGACGTGCTGGCTGTCTCCTTGCATGGCTGACTCCGCCGCCGGTGGTTGAATGTGTGGATGTGAGGCACGACTTGTAAAGCGCTATATAAAAGCATCCATCACACACACACACACACACACACACACGCCACCACCACACACAGACCGTCTTCTGTTTTCTTCTTGTAAATCTATTTCCAATGATAAACAAAACCAGTGTCGACTGTTAAGGAGCATTTGTCGCCGGCAGCTGCAGTGTGTGTGTGTGTGTGTGTGATGTGAGAAAGAGTGCACACGTGTGCTGGCGGAGGGCAGCTGTCAAACACAGGCAAATCCCGTGCTTCTGACACGCCCTTATAAGGACAGCATGGCCGTGTGACCTCCCACCAACAACAATCAAGTCTCCTCCTGTATCCTGATGGACACTAGGACGGCAATATAAAGAGTTAAAACGAGGGACGTAGGGGACAGTGATCTCCTCAAATGTTCTCCTATGGTGGCTTTAGGTCACTCAAGTGACTGTTGACCATACACAGTGCACAGACTTTGTATAAGTCTTTACTTGGGGTGGGTTGGTGTGTGTGTGTCTCTCTCTCTCTCTCTCTCTCTCTCTCTGTCTCTCTCTCTCTCTCACTCACAACGTGTCTGCCTGCCTGCTCTTTTGCACATTTCTATCTCACTAGTCAGTATGAGAGAGTGGGGGTCTGTACAATACCTAACGTCAGGGCTAGAGATAAACACATAAATACTAGCCTAACGGGTAAGCACGGTCTATGAGAGAGAGAGAGAGAGAGAGAGAGAGACAGACAGAGAGAGAGAGACAGAGAGAGACACAGAGAGACACAGAGAGACAGAGAGAGAGAGAGAGAGAGAGAGACTCCACTGTTCATTTAACTATTGTACTGCTGCTACTGCATCAACGTTGTCTATAAAAGACTTAATGCCTAAATGTCGGTCAGTAGTGTTTCCTTCTAGGGGGTTTGGGATGTCGGGTTTGGGCTCCATCTCAATTCTTTCTCCTAGAAAAAACACAACAAACATTCAGAGGAGTGGAGTACAGTCGGCCAAGAGTTGACCCCCCCCCACACACACACACACACACACACCTCCCTCCCTTGAGAACCAGATCCTACAGCCAGCAGTCTGCAGATCCCAAGCACCTGTCACACACACACACGGCACACCCGGCATTTCCCTAAAAGGAGAGCCGTGAGCCAATCAGGGCTCAGCACTCCCCCCCGACTGATAGAGGCAGC
>CM051019.1:1127008-1129508 GCA_027704905.1 Muraenolepis orangiensis
GAGGGGGGGGGTCCCAGAGACACAAGGGGTTTCTGTGTGGTACAGCAGCTGATACCCCACTGCCCCCCCCCCCTTCACTGCCACTTGTCAACAGACACACTGGCAGTTCAGCTGTTAACTAGCAGAGGCTGAGACCTGGGGTGATAAGGACGGGTGGCGGGTGTGTGGCTGGAATGACATGACAGGGGTCTGCAGCTCCTTAAATAGCGTGTGTGTCAGAGAGTGATTGTGTGTGTGTGTGTGTGTGTGTGTGTGTGTGTGTGTGTGTGTGTGTGTGTGTGTGTGTGTGTGTGTGTGTGTGTGTGTGTGTGTGTGTGTGTGTGTGTGTGGTGCTCAGAGGGACTTGGAGAAGATAAAGTCTACCTGCTGCACTTTTGAGAGGAATACAATAGGGTGTATTCTCACCTGAAAACATTGGTGGTTGGTTGGCGGCTGATAGTTAGCATAAATAAATAAAACAAAACAAAATGTATAATAATAATAAAACTATATAGAAATATCATATATTTCTCATAATTGGCTAATTTATACTAGAGTTTCCGTTTAGTTTAGTTTAGTTTTTAAATCATGGAAAGTTTTTAATTGCGTTTGTGTGTGTAAAATAGTGACCGTGAGGATTGCTATACACACAATGTGTGTATGACAAAAAAGGGCATTCGGATTCGGATTCTGAATCCAATTCTAATCACCACAACATAACATGCAGAGAGTTAAACGTGGTCCTATGTGCTCCTTGTGTTGACAGTAAACCGGCCCGCCCACAAACAAAGCACGAATCATGTGTGACGACGAAGAGACCACCGCCCTCGTGTGCGACAACGGCTCCGGACTGGTCAAGGCCGGGTTCGCCGGCGATGACGCGCCCCGCGCCGTCTTCCCCTCCATCGTTGGACGCCCCCGTCACCAGGTGAGCCGCCATATTTGTAGTTGTAGAAGTTCTAAGAGCCGTTTTATAAGGCTGTTATGCGGTATACACGTGTTTGTCCAGTAGGTGTCGCCATTGTGATCGATAGGGAATCATCGCTGGGAATTTTCACTCAGCTTCTATATGCCATGATGGGCAAGCGTTACTCTGTGTAGTGATGAAATGTTTTGGACGTGTCTTTATGGAGATTTATGGACTGTGTTATGGATTCTTGCATTTACCAAATTAGATTTGATTAGATTATATTCAAATGTATTGTCATTGGACAGCACAAGTAATATATAATTTACAGTGGTTAAATAAGATGTCAAGACAGTCTACTAGGTATAACACAGTTATCAAATAACTTATAGAGTATGTATGAGATATGTGTAGAATTATAGGTATATATATATATATATATATATATATACAGAAAAATGAAGAAAAAGGTAACGAGGGAGCAATAAACCTTCAGTCAAAGGCAAGAAACACGTGTTGACTTTAGTATTTAACCATCCAATAGTTTTTTTTGTTACAAACATTTAACTTCAAAATAAAAAACAAAAAAAGAACAATATCCAATATGTTGGGCTTTCCTTAGCGGCTGACGCTGTCGTGCGCCGGTACAGTGGGGTGTGTGTGTGTGTGAGGGGTCCCAGTGAGTGTAACCCCGCCTCTGCTCTAACACACGGTGGTGGTGGTGTGTGTGTGTGTTCCCAGGGCGTGATGGTGGGCATGGGTCAGAAGGACTCTTACGTGGGGGACGAGGCCCAGAGCAAGAGGGGTATCCTCACCCTCAAGTACCCCATCGAGCACGGCATCATCACCAACTGGGACGACATGGAGAAGGTACACGACTCAGTGATATGGAATATATACAGTATATATGCTATACCATATAGAACGTTGTGTATGGGTCTTTTCTATCTACAGCGCAATGGCTCATACGCAATATACACAGGGACACACATATGATTCTGAGTCCACCATGTGCCTGATCAGGGCAATACAATGCAAGAAAATAACACATTAAGGGGGAAAAAACTAAATGAGAATGGATAGGAATCAAAGAGGTGAAAATATTCAAAAGATTAGCCACAATCACAACAATAGAGAGAGAGAGAGAGAGAGAGAGAGAGAGAGAGAGAGAGAGAGAGAGAGAGAGAGAGAGAGAGAGAGAGAGAGAGAGAGAGAGAGAGGGTGAGCAGGTGGCTTTAAGATCAGGTCATCAAACACACCAATAACCACAACCAACGATCAATCACAGATTGTGTATTAGTGACATGTGTGTGTGGGCACAGCTATATCCCAGTGCCACATGGGTTACTTAATATGTCAGGTTATTTAAGAAACAAGGAAATAAGTGAGAATTAGTGTCAAGCATCTCATCTTTATCGGCATCCTCACCTGGTTACCTTACGATACGTCCCGTCTCTCTCTCTCAGATCTGGCACCACACCTTCTACAACGAGCTGCGCGTGGCCCCCGAGGAACACCCCACCCTGCTGACGGAGGCCCCCCTCAACCCCAAGGCCAACAGGGAGAAGATGACCCAGATCATGTTCGAGACCTTCAACGTGCCCGCCATGTACG
>CM051019.1:1134508-1142008 GCA_027704905.1 Muraenolepis orangiensis
CTTCCTCTGCCAGGTTTCCCAGAGGTGGGACCCAAAAATATTGCCTCAGACGGGCCGTTTTTTAGTTTGTTCATATCCCCTGGTTATATTTTCCCTTTTCTATTTCTATATTTATTTTGGTTAATATTCACAATTGCATACAATTTTCCTGACACGCTCATTCCTTGCCAGGACAATTTGTATTTGTGTGATCGTATTTTAAAGACTTGGACATCTTTGCTCACCCCATTTGTTTAGTATTATATTGTGTTTGGATTGAGTCTCCTGGTTCTCTACAGTCAAAGCACATTCAGAGGATAGCTTGCCAGTACTACTAGCAGTTAATGAAGACTCACTAAAGTCACTAAAGTTTAGTAACGCACTAAAACTCTCTCGGTATGTTGGTGACCCTATGACCTTCCGTCACCCACCCCCAACATGCTTAAACCTGGGCAGGTGTGCGGAGAACCTGATGACCAGTGGTAATCTGGCCATGGTGTTCACCCCGTGTCTCTTGGTTCCGTCCGACGCGTCCAAGCTGACCGAGGGCCAGCTGGAGCTCGGCATCGACGCTCTCCGTACCTTCATCGACGACCCTCGCATATTTGGTACCCATGTTGTTCCTATGGACTAATCTTTGACCTTTTTAAGTGTGGTCGCCGTCGAAGGATTTCTCACTTGTCCCCACTTCCCCCACAGGTGTAATTCCGAAGGTGGTTATGGACAGCATGTCTTATCTGTTTGGCTCCAATCGTGTGGCTCCTGACAAGAAGAAACACAAAAAAAGATACAGTTTGCAAGGTCAGGAAGCGTTGCTGGCTTGCCGTCTTATCGGAAGCGTATGAAATCGTCTGGCATACACGACAGCATACAACCCTCATGACAGTGCCGTTAATCACCGATTTCATGCATAGATTCACACTTCCTTAACCTGTTAACGCCCACAAGCTAATTTTGCAGGTAATTCTAACGTATAAATGTCATGCCCAAGTAAATCAAGAAGAGCTCTGCATCGGTCAGGCTTGCATGCTTTGGTATCCATGGTATCCATGGTATCCATGGAGATGACGGATGGTGTCATAGCACCATTTCTACATCCATGCGAACTAACAACATAATACAAATTAAACTAGTAGGGCACTCAGTAGAATACATACCTCTGCCACACCAAAAAGGCCCCTGGATCCGGATTTGGATCCGGATCTGCGCCCAAATCAACTGTTCCTTGGCCCATCAGTAATCGAACCACTAAATTGTTCTTTTGTCTAATTCCGTTCATCGCTTTTGAGTTATCACGGGACAAACAAACAAACTAACAGGTGGAAAGATAACCTCAGTTTCTATCTTCTACGACGGAGGTCAATATTTCTTGTGTGTGTGTGTTACTGTTTCGTTAATAAACATAGTCGCCCCGACCACAGAGAAGAAGGGCCGCGCTTCTGAGGACCGCCCCCAGGCCCCCGCGGCCCCCACGGCCCCCGCTAAGAGGCCGCTCGGGAGGAGCTTGGGCCGGGTGGTGTTCCCCAACGCTCTGCTCTTCAGGACGTACACGCCGCTCAACGGTAAGGTCGTATCTAATGGTTACCTTGTTGTTGACGTTGGGACTCCAGGCTCTTTTGAAAGGAGACATTCAGAAACATTGTTGGTCTCATTTGGGCTTCAAATCTGTCAAGAAAAATTATCTGGATATTATTATTTATTTTTATCGAGACACTGAGATAAAGCGTGGCAACGCACTCCCCAATGCTACCGGTGACGTCGGAAAGGACACCGGCTGGACTCATGAGCTACTCAAAAGGTGTGTGTGTGTGAGGGGTGGTGGTGTGTGTGGTGTGTGGGTGTGTGTGTGTGTGTGTGTGGGTGTGTGTGTGTGTGTGTGTGTGTGTGTGTGGTGTGTGTGTGTGTGGGTGTGTGTGGTGTGGTGTGTGGTGGGTGTGTGTGTGTGTGTGTGGTGTGTGTGTGTGTGTGTGTGTGTGTGTGTGGGTGGTGTGTGTGTGTGTGTGGGTGTGTGTGTGTGTGGTGTGTGTGTGGTGTGTGTGTGTGTGTGTGTGTGGTGTGTGTGTGTGGTGTGTGTGTGTGGTGTGTGTGTGTGCGCGCGGCATTATTCCTCTGAACCCATTGTTGTGTATGTAGACTCGGCCGCTTCGCCAAGTTGACCCGAGGTCACGACGCGAGCGACCCCCCCGTGCTAACCGGTGTGGGACAACTCCAAAGTCCAACCGCTTGGAGAAGACGCTCGACGTAACCACGCGATTGCGTTAACTTGGAAGAACTCACCTGGTCCTGTGATGTACCTTGTCATAATGGTTATAATAATATATTTAAACATTCACTATTATTTATTGTTTTTAACCGTCTTGTGTTTACATGTTTGTCTGAGAAACTAAGTTGTCAATTTAAAACTAATAAACCTCCTGGTTACGTAAGTCTTGTTTTTACTATTCTTTGTGTGCTACAGACTATTATTGTGCGTCTAAAAAAAAAACGAAACAATACAATAGGCACCACCTGCTGAAAGCGAGTGTGGTTCGCGGTGAGTGTTGACATTAGGGAAGAGCCAATCAGCATCGCGGATGTTTGGTCTCTTAGCAACTGCATCGACGAGCCGTGAAGCGCTGAAGATCAGCATCCTTGCTGCGCTGTAAACCAGGACTCTTGCTCGGCTCACCAGGTAAGGCGTTTACCCTTAATATTACCCTGATTGTGCTGACAATTTGGCGAAATAGGATATTTATTATGCACAACATGGGAAATGCGCGCAGTGTCGTCCATTGGGCTATTGGGTTTTTTTTTTTGAATGCGTCATAATGCTCGTGTTTACATCAGACGGTCGGCACGACTGGCCTCATTTAAAGATGCGTAGTTATATAGAGAACTGGAGGCCAAATCGTTCGCGCTTTTTTTTTTTTTTTGTATTTGCCAATTGAACAGTCTTGTCCACTATAGCCTATATTCTCGGTTCTGTTGTAACGTTAGGCGACATAATGCACATTTATATCTCGTCGTGTGAACCGGTGCGTAACGTGTTTCCTCTATCCCCGTAGAGACACAATGGGTTCGGCGGTTCGGTTATCCCTGATCGGCCTACTGGCGTATGCGCTGCTGGACGTCACGTCAGGTCGGAGTCCTCGTACGGCCGACCAGGTGTCCGAGGCCGAGATCCAACGCCTTCTGCACGGCGTGATGGAGCAGCTGGGGATAGCTCGCCCCCGGGTGGAGTATCCCGCTCATCAGGCCACTAATATTGTTGGACCACAGAGTATACAAGGTATAGGGCCCACCTCCCCTTTTTTTAAATTTCACATTATATAAACGAATTGAAAATCATTTTTGTTAAATGTATTTGATCGACATTGTATATTGTGTACTGCCTCTTCTTGGCCACCAGGGGGTGCGCACGAGGGCCTGCAGCACCTGGGCCCCTATGGGAACATCCCGAACATTGTTGCGGAGCTGACGGGCGACAATGTGCCCAAGGATTTCAGCGAGGACCACGGCTACCCCGATCCCCCAAACCCATGTCCCATTGGGAAGACCGGTACGAGCCAGAACACTGATTTTAAATCACAATAACTTTTTAATCACAATACTCTATTATTTTAGGCAACAACATTGTTAAGGTATCAGCCTCACATACATTTCAATATACAACACACTTGAATGTTTAGATTAGTAATTAAATACCACAGCAAAAAGTCATACAACAGTATACATATTTATCAAACATGTCACGTATACTCCCTTTTCCATTGACCTGTTGGACTACTGTGTGTGTGTGTGTGTGTGTGTGTGTTAGCATCAGACGGGTGCCTGGAGAAGGCCCTGGACACGGCAGAGTTCAGCAGAGAGTTCCAGAAGCACCAGCATCTGTTTGACCCGGAGCATGACTACCCTGCCCTGGCCAAGTGGGTGAGTTCAGAGCGGTGCATGTGTTGTTGTTATTTATAATGTCAAAAGCATTTCCCTAATCCCTCTTACACCTGGGTTGTTTGGTACTTGTTTGTTCTAATCAAGAAACAGTAATGTTGCATTTGACATTTTAGTGTGTGTTCAAGACCCGATACAAGATGCTTTATTGGCCCTTTGCAACAAGTACAATGGAACGCTTACTCCCCATTCCCTCCCACTATGAATTAATAAAACTATACTATAAAGAAAAACGATATACAATAAAAATGAGAACAATTGTGACGGATGATGTGTGGGTGGGTGTGTGTGTGTGTGTGTGGTGTGCACATGCATGCATAGCTGACCTAATGGTGATGTGGTTTGTTCTCCCTGGGGAGAACGGCTTGTTTAGGATGTCCACGAAATGAAAGGCAACTCATCCTTTTTCTTTCTTTCTCTCAACAATCCTTTTTCAGAACAAGGAGCTTTTGTACCAGAAACTGAAAGGCGGGTCGAAAAGACGAAAAAGGGTAGGCCCTGTGATGAGGTGTCATACGATGCTCACAACAGCAGTGTGCTATACTATACACTTTTGTAATTTAGCCGGCACTTTCATCCAAAGCAATCTCTTCAAATAAGGGCTGAGAACAACCAAAGCACATAACACAAACAACGGTTATTCAGTCCAATACAATTTTTGTAAGCTGTGTGAAATGTTTCTATTTAAAAAGGGTCTCTTCAGGTACAAAGAAGAGATGATTTGAAGAGCCATATAAAAGTGTAGCTTGACTGTAAGTCAACGTTAGCTTTAGAGGCACGATCATGTAAATACTAAGCGTACAGAATGACTGTTCTTGTGTGTGTGTGAATTAAATAAGTCCTTAACATGTCATTTCGGTTTTTTAGAGCGTTAACCCCTACTTGATTGGCCAGAGGCTGACTAACGTGGTTGCCAAGAAATCTGCACCCCACTTCTACGAGGAGGAGGGGCAGGAGGCCCCTCCCACTCCGGTCAGCAGCCGTCCCTCCACAGCCCCCCAGAGGCAGGACTAGCGGTTCGGAATGTGGAGTGTGTCCAAAGTGAAACGGTGTGAACCCCGTGGAAAGACTGTTGGATAGAATAAAAATGTAGAAAAACTGTATTGATTTTATTTTTATTTTAATTGTATAATTGATTTATGTACAGGGATCAAGGATTGTCACCATGACATGTCATTGTTTGTATATTCACGTTATCCGTTTGGTACCTGAAACTCGTAGCAATGGCACATTGCAACGCAAGTTGGAGGATTTGTAACAAAACCGTCTTCTGTAGTGCACACCTAATAGCTTGTAGAGGAAAAACGCTTCTAGTTTGATTCATGGTTGTGAACTTATAGCATAGGCCTGCTTAACAAATCAATGTTACAATGTAATGCTACATTATATGGTCATCTCTGGTAACTGGACCAAGCAATATTGCGTTGTGTATCCTCTTCAAATAAAGTACTTGCATTTCAACTGATGAGGAGTTCGTCCTTCTTTCAAAGTGTCGCACAAACCAAGGGGCAACTTGGGGGGTGTGGTCCGCAGAGTTCCACTATAAAAATGCAGTGGGAGCGAAACTTTTGCATGTCATTGACAAATCCTCTTTTGACATCCGACATATTTCACTTGCATATCGGACGCAGTACACAAGCAACCTCGTGTCTAGCTTGGATAATAGACGGGTGAGTCCAGACCACTTTGAACTGCAATTGATTAATTGAGCACTGCGCGTAATGCACGCGTAAAAGCCGCGCGTAAAATTGTCATAAAATGCTGTGTTTTCTTGTCTTTCCATTAGTGCCATCATGAGGACTTCGGTATTCACCTCAGTCGTCGTTCTGGGGGTTCTAATCGGTCTGAGAAGTACAGATGCCGGGACTTTCCATGGTACTTTTCCGCATGCCTACAAATACAACCCGAACGAATCCGAGCGGTCGCACCAGACCCCTATCGCTGGATTTATTGCCCGCGCTATGGGTCCAGCGACGACCACCACCGAGGACGTCCTGGAATCCAGTCAAGAGGCGTTGCACGTCACGGAGCGTCGGTACCTGAAGATGGACTGGTGCAAAACGCAGCCGCTGAAGCAGACGATACACGAGGAGGGCTGCCTGAGTCGAACCATCATAAACCGCTTCTGCTACGGCCAGTGCAACTCCTTCTACATCCCGCGGCACGTCTACCAGGCGGACGGCGCCTTTCAGTCGTGCGCCACCTGCAAACCCAAAACGTTCACCACCGTCACGTACACACTCGTGTGCCCGGGCCAGACGCCGAGCACCAGGAAGAAACGGGTGCAGCGCGTAAAGCAGTGCCGCTGCACGACCATAGACCTGGATTAGAGGTGGATGTAAATGGCGCAGGTGGAGCGCAAAACTCTGGTGGACGTAAGAACTTTGGAATTTGGGTACATTGTCTATATAGGCCTGCGCAAGGGCAGTGGACGCGGTAAAGTCCAGCATGAGGCCGTGTAAGACAAGAGTGCGTTTCTGACCATCTGAGCTGTCCTTTTCTACTCTACTCCATACTTGTTTTCTGTCTATTTGTGAATATGATTTTATCTGTGGAAAATGATGTGTATGTGTGTGAAAAACATTATAGGGTGGAACCCTTGAGCATATGGGTCCCTTTCTTGGGGGTTATACGTTCCCTCGGGGTAAAGGGAGAAACACTATAAACGTTATAGCAAACTGTAATTTGACTGGTAATAGCGTATATACAATCTCCTTTTTATATAGTAAGGTTGCTAACACGTTTTGTCAAATGTAATTTGTATTGTTTCCACTGTGTGGATCAAACGCAGGGGGCTTTCGTATTAGTAGTTTTACATTTTGCACTGTTAAATATGTCATTCTATACAATTGTAAATATGTGTATATGTGGGGAATAGCGTTGTGTGTGTGCGAGTGGTTGTGAATAAACGTTTGAACCTGCCCACATTTGAACCATGTTTTCTTTGATGTCATATATAGTTACTGTCGGTACATTCAGACGAGACGAAAGCACAAGTCATGCACATTTATAGTAAAGCAACAACTTTAGTGATGCGTAATGAATCCACTTGGGCTGACTGAACTGTTAAATCACTGAGTCTTTATTTAGCTATTAGGTCTGTAATATAGCCTAGACTACTCATATGAATTCAAGATTCAAGATGTTGTTTTTGCCATATGCAACAAGTACAATGGGATGCTTACTGAATGTATAAGTCCTATTGTAAGACTAGGCTACTTGTTAAAGTTAGCTTCACATAAACACAAGGAAAATTGTATATATATTTACTTCACGTAATCCCAAAATGTATATTTGTGTATAAAACTTAATTAGACTTTGGACATGGTAAGAAACATGATAATTCAAGGATTACATTTGAGACTATAGCTTTTGTTTGGTTTGCTATTGGCCACTCGCATATTTTACAACATAAAAAAATACAATCAACATAAAATGCCCACATTGAAAAAAATCCACATCCAAAATAAGGAATATGACCCTTTTAAGTTTTTATCCACATATGAGAGTGTGTCTTCCATTCTCTCTCTTGCTTGATTCTCAATGGGCAGACCTGGTGGCATCCCTCTGTCGTAGTCTGTCCTTCTGTTGGAG
>CM051019.1:1147008-1149508 GCA_027704905.1 Muraenolepis orangiensis
AACTGGATGTGGACATTGACTGCTTGACCCTCGTCTGCTAAATGACTGTATTGTAATGTAATGTAATGTAATGTAATGTATTGTAATGTAATGTATTGTAATGTAATGTAATGTAATGTAATGTAATGCATTGTAATGTAGTGTAATGTAATGTATTGTAATGTAATGTAATGTAATGTATTGTAATGTAGTGTAATGTATTGTAATGTAATGTATTGCAGTCGCGGCTGGTGGTTGTAAAAGTAGGGGAGGAAGGAAGTTGCCTCACTATCGATTCAGACAGTGTATTAGTGGGTCATTTTAGCATAATTTAACATAATTTAAACCGATTGTGATCTGCTGGGGAAGAAGCATTGTTTTAATGAAAAATAGCTGTTTAGCGATAACTCAATTAATGATGAAAATCTGAAAAATCTGAATATAACTTCTATTTACAGTGGCTAGTGCTATCAAACAAACCTAAAGGAATATAAATTGAGTGAGATTTGAGGGAGAAGCGTTTTGTAAAGTATATTTACCTGTATTTAATTAAAATAGACATCATATCATATATCATATCATATAGTAAAACTAGTTATGCACGTAAATCACGTAAATGTCTAATCGCGAGCCAAAGACACCACCTTGTCACGGTCAGCCATGCTTTCTGTTTACGTTTGACGTCATGCACCTGCAACGCATTGAGTTTGTAACTCGAAAGTTTCAAATCTGAAATTAAATTAGATAGATCCTTGCATGATGATAACCCGCCCCCTAAAACTCTGATTGGGTATTCACCAGCGCAAGGAGCTCTGCTGATTGGTTCACAGAGCCTCTGGCTAGACCCGCCCTAAGGGAGGATGGCCTCCCTTACTGCCGTACACACTCATGTTAAAAACCAGCACTCACCGGCCGCCGGGGTCCGGCAGTTTTATAATGTACTTCAATGGGACTTGATGACACAGATGAATCTGTTACATTTATGCGTATTTATTTTTGTACGACATTTTAGGGAGGATGGTCCTCCATTTCCTCAATCAATCATCTTTGTTTGCAAATGACCACATCACAAAGATTTCTGGAAACCAAAAAGGAAGAGCTACTCTATGCACGACATGTTGGCCACATTGGGGCTGAATGAATGCTCTAACATCATGAAAAACAATGAGACATTATTATATTGCTGTTGTTTACTTGTTGGTGCATTCTGTGTGTTGACAACAACACACTGGCCAACTTAATTGTAGATATCATGCATGAATGCACTGAATCAATCACTCGTTATGTAATGTGCAGGCGGGGCCGACTGGCCGTCTCTGGTCCGGGCTGTTTACATCCTCAAGATGAAAAAAGTATGAAGCAAGTATTAACCTAAACCCCGACTCTGCCCCCCCCACCTCCCATAACTAAGCAAGTAACCAGCCTTAACCCCGCCCCCCCCATAACTAAGCAAGTAACCAGCCTTAACCCCGCCCCCCCCATAACTAAGCAAGTAACCAGCCTTAACCCCGCCCCCCCTCATAACTAAGCAAGTAACCAGCCTAAACCCCGCCCCCCCTCATAACTAAGCAAGTAACCAGCCTTAACCCCGCCCCCTCTCCATAACTAAGCAAGTAACCAGCCTTAACCCCGCCCCCCCTCCATAACTAAGCAAGTAACCAGACTAAACCCCACCCCCCCTCATAACTAAGCAAGTAACCAGCCTTAACCCCGCCCCCTCTCCATAACTAAGCAAGTAACCAGACTAAACCCCGCCCCCCCTCATAACTAAGCAAGTAACCAGCCTTAATCCCGCCCCCTCTCCATAACTAAGCAAGTAACCAGACTAAACCCCACCCCCCCTCATAACTAAGCAAGTAACCAGCCTTAACCCCGCCCCCTCTCCATAACTAAGCAAGTAACCAGACTAAACCCCGCCCCCCCATAACTAAGCAAGTAACCAGACTAAACCCCGCCCCCTCCTCTCCTAACTAAGCAAGTAACCAGCCTAAACCCCACCCCCCCTTATAACTAAGCAAGTTACTAGCCTAAACCTCAACCCCCCTTATAACTAAGCAAGTTACTAGCCTAAACCTCAACCCCACCTATAACTAAGCAAGTTACTAGCCTAAACCTCAACCCCACCTATAACTAAGCAGGAAGCCTAACAGCAAGCTGGGCCTAACCGCTTCACTCTTCTCTCCTCACCTCAATGTTAGAGTAAACTTTACCCGGCGGAGATAGAGGGATAGAGAGATAGAGAGGGATAGAGGAGATAGAGAGGGAAGTCGGGGACGACTCGAGTCCAACGACCCAATCTAAATAAATCCACCACATGGGGGCGCTTCAAAAAATAAAAACCCAAATGAAAACCCCCACGTCGTCGCTGTTATCGTCTGTTGTTTGTTTTGTTTTTGGGTCGAGGAGACGAGACAAAGCCGCGCTGAGAGCTAAAGAAAGCAATCGGTGGCACGCATCTCGTGGTGGAGCGGGGGGGCCGGGGGGGGCCGGGGGGGGCGGGGGGGGTGGGGCTGCTGCTGGT
>CM051019.1:1152008-1227008 GCA_027704905.1 Muraenolepis orangiensis
TATCTAATTTGTTGTGCACATGCGCGACCAGGGTCGGCAAAAACAGTAAAAGTGTAATCAATATTAAGTGTACATTAAACATACAAAAATATAAAACAACCAGTCCCAGCAATCATTATTCAGAGGGGGGGGGGGGTCATGAGGGGTACGACAACAAAAAATGTGTCAAAAATAAACTTAAATCTGCCTCAATTGGTCACTTATTCGGTTGTTGCAAGAACACAATTCTCTTAATTTTATTATAACTTTTCAAGATATGACAAGCCATTCATATTGTGTTTGGGCTGTTGTAAATATCACTTGTTTGAAATTTGAGAGGGCTTTCTATGAGGCTAAATAAAGAGCAAAATAGTTAATAAACACTGTCTTGTCTTCATAAAGCCTTCTTGTCTTCTGAATCTAATCTAATATGTAACATCAGATGAGAGGTAGAGGGGGTAGACAGTAGGAGGCTCAATGTTTGAGGGGTACAGGACCTTAAATAGTTAATAACACTGTCTTGTCTTCATATGTAACATCAGATGAGCGAGAATGGGGGTACACAGCAGGGGTTCAATGTTTGAAGGTGGTACAGGACCTTGAAATGTGTGGGAACCACTGCACTATACGATGGGGAGGGTTGTTGTTGTGGTGTGTTGCTACCTGGTCCACGTTGTGCAGGTAGTAGAACACCACATAGTCTACCAGGCTCATACGGTTGTCCTAAGATGGAGAAAAACAAGCACAGACTCAGCCTCATCAAGTTCTAACCATGTACAAATGTAGTGTCACAAAATGCTGGAGAACTGGAGAGACAGGCACATCCACACTGGTAGTGCCGGGGTGTCAGAGTGTTGGAAGTTAGAAGTACACACAGTAGACACAGAAAACTCTTAGAAGCGTACACTGCAGCATCTTTATTAGTAGTAATGTTTGTAGTAACCACTGTATAGTCCAGTGTCAGGCATTACCCTGGTCAATTACTCTATAGTCCAGTGCAATTCCTTACCCTGGTCAACCATTGTATGTTTCGTCCAGTGCAAGGCCTTACCCTAGTCAAGTACTGTATAGTCCAGTGCAAGGCATTACCCTGGTCAACCACATTCCAGTGCAAGGCTTTACCTTGGTCAAGTACTGTATAGTCCAGTGCAAGGCATTACCCTGGTCAACCACTGTATGTATCGTCCAGTGCAAGGCCTTACACTGTTTCAACCACTGTATGTATCGTCCAGTGCAAGGCATTACCCTGGTCAACCATTGTATGTTTCGTCCAGTGCAAGGCCTTACCCTGGTCAACCACTGTATAGTCCAGTGCCAGGCCTTACCCTGGTCAACCACTGTATGTATAGTCCACTGCAGTGCTTACCCTGCTCTTGACATCCTTGAGCTTGGGCAGGATCTCCAGGCCAAAGCCGTCAGCCTGACCCCGGACCCTGCTGCCACCGTTCATGTGGTTCCCCAGGGCAAGCACCAGAGCCATCACCTCCCTTACACTGGCCCTCTCCCGCAAGGCCTGGACAGACACACACACACACACACACACACACACACACACACACACACACACACACACACACACACACACACACACACACACACACACACACACACATGCTGCTGGAAGTCCAACTTACATCCCGACAAGAATGTATATTGAATACTTTGCACGTTCCTACTGAAGTGTTTATGTGGAGGTGGTGGTTCTCTTTGCCTACCCTGCAGACTGAGGACACGATCTGGACCTTATGGCGAATGGAGCCAATGGTGTCAGTGAAGGCAGACTGGAAGATGATGCACTGAGCTCTCCCCGCGAAGTCTGGGATCTGAGACAACTCATACAGGAATCTGTAAGAGACATGCCCCACACTGTCGTTCATAGGGAATAATAACACAACACAATGGGAAATCAATGACTAAAAATGTAAACAAAAAAGCCCCCTCTGGTGAAACACAAGTATTGCAGGTGTTGGAACTGACAACTGATGTGACACTAACCATATAAAGACAGATTGAAAGTGACTTCCCATGGAAGTTATTGGAACCCATTAGAACTCAGGAAACGCGTTGGAACTTCAATCAGGGTTCAATGCATTTGGGCAAAAAACAAGAAGAAATGTCGATCTCCTGAAGCCAGTTTGATTGATCGACATTGATCAATGTTATTTATCTCTCTCCTGTTATGCAAGGCATTTGAAATGTTATTTGAAATGTTTAATTTTATAATACATTTGACCTTTATTTGTATAGGCTCACAATACCTAAATGTATAACGTGGCCTAAACAGTATTCTAAACATTTTATTATACTAACTGTTCGGGTTTGTCCAGCAGTTTAAGCTGCTCCTGGTCCGATGTCTCGTAGTGGTTCCTGATCTTTTGCAGTTCCTCCGGCTGGGCTCTCTGGAACACACACACCAAGTCAAGGTTTCTTTATCGCCATGTTCCACTGGCGTATATACCTAACCCTAACCCTAACCCTAACCCCCTAACCCTAACCCCCTAACCCTAACCCCCTAACCCTCCCACCGCCATAAACACAAGAGACATCACATCAAGTCACCATTAAAAGGGATGAAAACCCAATCCCTATAAAAGTGCAAGCATTAAAACCAAAGGAATAGTGAATAAAGGTAGAGCACAGTATTAATAGCAGTAGTAAGTGACATAACAGTCAAATGGTTCATATTAACATTATCTAAATTATTTTAAATGTGCATATTCCAGCCTGAAGGAGTAAACACCAGTCCACAACAGCGAATAGCCTATACCGAATTGTGATTTTAAAAGTGTGACGTACATTTTCATACAGCGCTTCAACGGTCTCCAGGTCCACCAATGAGTTGTCCACCTTGAGCACCGCTACGCGTGGGAACAGGAGAAGAAGAACGGCTCACGTTCACCTTATTGACCATCGATCAGATGGATTGATCAGTGGAGACGATTGTGTGGAGAACCCTAGCCAATGTAGGCTATACAAAGTAATCCGATAATAATAATAATAATAATAATAATTGTAAACTAAATAACTAAACTTCATCCTTTTCGATTGCAGATTGGCACTTTGTGTCTATACTATATACTGGTGTGAGTTATGGCATTGGGTGCTGTTTACGTTGCTTTTGAAACGTGGAGGTGGGCGAGAGTGTAAAGCCTACAGTTAGGTGAATATGTTAACAACCACGTGTCACCCTTGTGCTAGCTTAACGCTTACAAAACAGTATTACCGCTGGTGAATGTTCTTTTGCCAGGATTAGGGAATTAGCTGCTGAATCTGCACAGAATCTTTTTTAACTAAACCAAAATCATGTGACAATCTTGTATCACAGCAAGTGGTTTATTATTTGTGAATATTTGTTTGGTAACAGAGATTGATACAGGCATCCTTCGATTATTAGATAGATTTGGAAGTTTGAGTAATTATGTTAACATTAATTCACAGTATGTGATGAATTTCTTTCCTATAAATATCTATCTTGGAATACTGTATATATACACTGTTTATATATACATATATATATATATATATATATATATATGTATGATGTGGTAGATGATGTTCCACTAACCAACATTACCATGACGACTAACCGTGCTTTATGTCCTTCATCTCCAAGTGGAGGCTGGATATGAAGATGCCAACGGCCTGAGAACGCCTACTGTCCAGCAGCTTGACAATCTGACACACACACACACACACACACACACACCACACACACACACACACACACACACACACACACACACACACACACACACACACACACACACACACACACACCACACACACACACACACACACACACACACACACACACACACACACACACACACACACAGTCGCCATGACAACCTGACCTTTGCCAACCATTAGCATGGGTCATTAGTGGAGGGAGTCTATTGTCGAGCGGCCTGACGGAAGGCTCAAACACATTAGCAGTTGGGGACATTTTGTTCAGTGGGTGCTAGGCGTATGGTAGCACAATTACACTATGCATGCTATGTACCTGGGGGAAAAAAACAAGATTTGTTGTCGACATACAGTGTCGGTGTAAACATGGGCATGATTGGCTGTATTCTCTCCAAATCATATATCAGACAAATATAGACATGGTTTAAAGCAATAATACAGTATGCGACCAGAATAATGCGATCTTTGTGATGTATGTTAAATCCAAGTCATGAACCCCCTCTAGTGGACTTCAGTCACACTGCAGTCTCTCTGCTATGCTATCACAATATCTGTGGCTATTACCATATAGAGAGAGAGTGTGTGTGTGTGTGTGTGTGTGTGTGTCTGTCTGTGTGTGTGTGTGTGTGTCTGTGTGTGTCTGCGTGTGCATGCATGTGTGGTGTGTGTGTGTGTGTGTTTAGGATTTCTGTGTGCCATTCTTTCACATATTGTCCTGTGACGTTTCAAGTATATTTTTGACGCTAACCTTCCTGGTTTTAGCTTTCTTCTGGTAGGCCTGGGACAGCGGCTTCCTGTGGGCCTGCTGCGTGACCTTAGCAAACAGGTCCTCGAACTCTCCGCTGTTGACAAGGCTTGGTTGCTCTAAAGAGTTCCACAGGCTGTCACACCTGTGGGCGAGGAGGAGAGAGAGAGAGAGAGAGAGAGAGAGAGAGAGAGAGAGAGAGAGAGAGAGAGAGAGAGAGATAGAACTGTTAATTCTGTGTAGTTCATGACAATATATACAACTCACCCCTCCCTTGATTTACTTCAGTGAATGTCAGATAGAGTGAGTGATAGAGAGAGATAGATAGTTATAGACAGAGATTGATAGAGAGAGCGATAGAGAGAGATTGACATAGCGACAGATAGAGAGATAGAGAGCAATAGACAGAGAGTGATCAAGAGAGCAATAGAGAGAGAAGAGAGAGAGAGAGCGATAGAGAGTGTCAGATAGCAAGAGTGAAAGAGAGAGATAGATAGAGTGATTGATAGAGAGATAGACAGACAAAGCGACAAATAAAAAGAGCGACAGATAGAGAGATAGAGAGCAATAGACAGAGATTGAGCAATAGAGAGATAAAGAGAGACAGCGATAGAGAGAGAAGGGACGTGAGCCTACTTGTCGTCCTGGACCTGGATCCGAGTCCAGTAGAGCGGCTTCATGGGCTGGGAAGGCTCCACCGCCGGCTTCCTGGGGGGTCCACTATCAAACACAGAGACATCCCACAACCCCAGAGGAGGAGGAGGAGGAGGAGGAGGAGGAGGAGGGCGGGGCACCCAGACCTGTCATAGGTGGTGGGGGTGGTGGAGGAGGAGGTGGGGGTAGTAGTGGTGGTGGTGGTGGAGGAGGTGGTGGTGGAGCAAGCGCGGTCCTGTTGGACAGTGGCAGGGATGGGTGGAGGGAGACAGGTACAGGTGGGGCTGCAGAATGAGCAGATGACGAGGATGACAAAGACAATGGCAATGATGATGGTGATGATGATGGTGAGGGTAGAGGCGAGTGGTCCCTCTGTCCAACCAGGTTGAGGCCGATCGAGGTCAGGTCCAGCTTTTTGGGGTGCGCCATCGGGTGCTGGGAGCCACCCCCACAGCCGCCCTCCCTGGCGGAGGTCTCCCGGTCCGTCTGGACACTGGCTGCCCGGAGGACCTTGCGCGGCACCTCGTCCTCCGTGGACACGCTGGCGTCTCGGAGGTCTCTGTAGCGGCGGGCCTCGCCCCGGGTGAGCTGGGTGTGCAGATGAGCCATGGCGAACCCCAGCCTGGACATGCTCTCCTCGTGCTCCTCCCTCAGCCTGGACAACGCCCGGCCGTGGTCCTCCTGTCCGTCGTTTGCTAGAGTTAGACTATGGTGGACACCCCGCGGAGATGGAGGACCAAGCCTCATCGTTCAATGTTGTTGTGTGGATGATCAATATTATTATTAATATTATCATAACAATGACACAATTGTGTATGTACAACACGATTGTATTGCACCAACACGCATACCTGTAAGATTTCTTCTTCCTCTTTGCATTCCCGCTTTAACTGGAGAAGGGCAGCCTGATGCTCTGAGGAGGGGGTGTGTGTGTGAGAGAGAGAGAAGAGAGAGAGAGAGAGAGAGCAGAGAGAGAGAGAGAGAGAGAGAGGAGAGAGAGAGAGAGAGAGAGAGAGAGAGAGAGAGAGAGAGAGAGAGAGAGAGAGAGAGAGAGAGAGGAGAGAGAGAGAGAGAGAGGAGAGAGAGAGAGAGAGAGAGAGAGAGAGAGGTATAAACAAAGGAAAAGAAAAGAAGAAAATCAATGGATAAAGATATCGTCGGCAGCGATATATATGTTTGTCTCTCTTTTGTTTCTCTGTTGTGTATCTGTTGTGTAGGCCCCAGGGCATTGGCACAAATATAACTATACATTTGCATTGATTGTAGGAAAAAATATAAACTATTTAGAGGCATGAAATGACAAATGTGCTACTGTTTAAAACAATACAACACATAGCAATCAAAACTGCCCCAAAGAATACTTTTTCTCAGCTTCTTCCTTCAAGCGAGTCAATGGGCCTGGATTACAATACTTTGTTTGTATCCCTTGACTTAGGTGATTGAGAAATATACTGCTAATTAGTGTGCGGTTGTAGACATGCCCAGGGTGGAGGTTTATTTGCATTGGCGTTACTAGATTGTGCGCTCACGTTGAACATATGATTCCTTTGAAAAGCAAACACTGCTTCAATGTCGAATCCTGCAGTCAAACACCTGTCTCCCATAACAGGGCCCTCCATAACACAGAAGAGAAACCAGGAAGAGAAGCCATAACATAACATTACTGTGCTCATCATCCCCAATCATTTTTCAGTTCAGTTAACTGTTAACTGTAGAAGTTTGAAGAACGTTGTCCTATTGTAAACGTTTTTAAGGAACGCTAGGGCCATACCTGCTTCGGTATACTTCAGACCCACTTTCTCTTCCTTGAGCGGGGGCCAGACGGCCTGCAGACGGCCGGGGGTCCTCTCCTCCGTGTCTCCGGAGGTGTCTGCTTCTGACTGGAAAAAACAGTTTGAGAACAACACAAAGAAATGTATGAATCAATCAATTTGCTCCACCAATGAATGTTTTTGTTTTACAAAGGCCGTGAAATCCCAATTTACAAATAAGTGAAATCCCGCTTTGTAAGCCAGGTGTACCTCGTCATATCACATCTTGTTATACCATTAATATGCTGTTTTATTTGCAAATGAAACACAAATTCATACTTTGATATCTGAAGGGCTTTCTCTCATGTTGTTGGAGCTCCTTTCGAAGAGAGCCCTCAGCACATCTTTATCGCTTTTGATCCTCCTCCTCACGGCCTCCAGATCGAACCTCTCTGAAGGGTCTTTCCGCAAAGGCTTCGGGGTGAAGAACGCCTTGAAGGCGTCAAAAGCGGCCTCTGCGCCGGAGACCGGCGACTTGGGTGTGTCTTTAAGCTCCGTCTGCTCTCGGGGCCCACCTGTGACACGGGGGGCGTCCTCCTCTGCGTTCCGTCCCGTCTCGTCCCTCTCCATCCGTAGGCCTTGTGGTTGAGGCTCCGTGCTGGAGTCTGATTCATCGCCATTCCCATCGGACGTCCTCCGGTTCAACAGCTGAGAGATTTGGTCCAGAAGACTCTCCCTCCTTTGTACCTTGTACTTTGTACCAACCCCCGGGTTGTGTTCCACCTCGGGGACAAGCTCTTTCTTGGATCCCCGAAGAGGGGACTTAATCTGGGCCACAGTGTCGTGCTCGGGCCCCGTCACACCCTTCCTCAGCACTCTGAGGCCGCTGAAGAGGGCTGGGAGCTGGATGGGTTTGTCCGTAGGGGAGCTGGGTAAGAAGGTAGTCCTGTTGGTGGTGATGGTGGTGGTGGTTGTAGATCCCGGCAGGGGGCCACTGGATGGGAAAGCAGAGGGTGATGAGGCACCAGGCGGTTCCTCCATGCTCTCGGGGCTGACAGGCTCACACCGGTCAGAGGTTAAACCTGACATCAAAGCATCATTGTCATCTGAAAATATATCGTCTTCCTCTTCTTCCTCCTCTACAACGTCCGTTATAATTTCAAAACCGTCCTCCTGTGTAGCGTTAGAGAGGCCGTCAGTTTTTTCCTTATTCCTTTTTGTTTTCAGGGCCGCTGGTAAAACCACATCCTTGAAAGTCGATTCCATCCTGGTAAGATTTGGATCTGTGTCTTCACAGCCATCAGAGGGCCAACTACCAACCATTGCAGTATGAAGCTCGAGTTCAAAGGTTTCCTGCTCGGTGCGCGTGAACGATGGAATCAAAACACGGCACATCGGACCACACAGACTTGTACAAATGGCCTGATCCTTCTGGCTCCGACGCTCTCCGCCCTCTGGCTCTCCTGGTGTGTCTTGCGCAGCGTCGTCAGCATTGTGAGTGGATCGAGTGTGCGTGTTTGCCGAGCCATTCAGAAGGTGTGGACACTGCGGTTGAGTGAGTCCGTCTGCGACGCCTTCAGCCCCAGATTCTTCCGCTGGCGTCCATTCCCTAGGTGTGTCCTCTTCACGGTGGCAGTTCTTGTGGCCACTTAATCCATCACCAATGAGGTCCCCCCATTGGAAACGGTTCTGCTCAGGCCAGTTTATTCTGCTAGCGGCCTCTTTCTCTATGTCTGGGTATGATGGGGTTTGCTCACTCTCCCCTCCCCTAACAACCTCCTCTGATAGGTTAAAGTGAGCCCAGTTGTTCTCACAGCATTTCACAGCATTGCACATCGTTGTCGTCCCTTCAACAGGCAAGATGGGATGAATTGGAGGTTCTTCATTGTGGTGCAGAACATCTGGATCACTGGTTAGTATTCGAGGGCTATTGATCTCGGCGTCTCCGTCGCCATCACAGTTTTCTTCCCCTGAAAGTGTTCTGAAGAACGTCAGGATGGCCGTGTCCCGCTCCAGTTGTGTGGAGTGAGAGCTCCCAGCACAAGCAAACATTGTGCCGAGTTTGTCCAAGAGTGATTGAGTCGGAACACACACCTTTTCTAAAAGCTCCTGCTTGTGAGCGCCCTGAGCATTGCTCATGTCCATGTTTTACTGCACCTTTCTTGACGTACGCAAGAAACTTTACTTTACTGACTTACAAAAGGATCTGATGCATGCGGCGATCATGCAAAACTACCACACGGTATCAAAGACATCGTTCTCAAAGCTTGAACAATCAAAGCATCACCTGGAAAATCAACCTGTTTTGGCTCCATTTTGTATCATCAACGTACAGTTCAGCCAACAACAACAGAAGGAAAACCAGCTGTTTCAGAATATATACAGAAACCCAAACGACGAATCTGCCAAGTAATGGAAAAGTAAGTGTTTCCCAGCCCAGGAGTGACTCAGAGCCTCTTGTCCAACCCTCCTCCCGGGTTACAACCACGTCCAAGTTTGTATTTCCATCCTCCTCCACCTCTTCCATGTACACATACTACAGCTGTGTAGTTGTAGCAGCAACTCCACTTCCCTGGGTCCCGCAGAAAGCCTGCTACATGTCACCTTACAGATGACAGGAATGCCAATATGGAAAAATCCTTGTTGTTTTTGATTCTCACAGGTTCCCTAAATTCTCCACACCACTCGACCCTCGCCTTCCAGTTGCTGTTACAGCGTTCTTGGGGAAAAAAGCTTCTGCTGCCTCGCAAAGCAGCAGAAGGCACCGAGCAAAGGGCCACCGCGCCCACGGTAAGACCAAGGTCAATAATGAGCAGGGCTGCTTTGGCGAGCGTCTGTAGCTCGTAAATGGAGCTCTGGTGAAATGGAGGGCTGCATGTGTACCTACCGCTCCTGTTACCAGGCCACTGGGGGCCAACACCAGTGGCTAATCTGGGCTACTTAGTGCGTGGGACTCCACCTACAACGTGCCACGACTTAAATCTTAAAACTCAAATGTCATTCAAACAACAGCAGCAGCAGCAGCAGCACAAGGAGGTAACAGACAATGGATGCACATGGCTTCAGTTGGGCGGACCTCAAAATGGGTCTCCACAAGAAATGTAAAACAATAATGAGATAAAAAGAAAAAGATCAATAATAACGGATGTGTATTGATAAAGTAAAATCTGATAAAAATCAAGATAGCTACAATATGATGAACTGAAGTCTGTAAGACAGAAGCTGATTGGCTGTGGCGAGGTGATAAAACAAGGTTCCTCCCTTGTTTGCTTTAACGTTCAGATATTACTCACTAGGATAAGTGTCAGTGTCAACACAAACGACATTGTTATGTAACTTGCTTGCTTAATGTACCGTGTTTGCGAAACATTTATTTTTACATTTCAACTCACTCTCATTTGTTTAGTGTTCTTGTTTCCCCTTGGACTCTAACAAGAAGGGACCATTGTAGCCATGATGCAAAGCTATGTTTATGTAATGCTAATACATCCAGATAATCCTGTAAAATGGAATGAGCTGTGTGCACACAACACTAATACAAATATGTCCATGTTTGAGTATAGAAGTAACAGATAAGATCATACTTTAGATAGATTAGATTAGATTCACATTTATTGTCAGTGTACATCACAAGTACAGTACAGCGAAATTATTTGGCATCTAACCAGAGGGCAAATGTTGCAGTAACGTGCATGGTTATATATCATTTACAGTTTACAGTTGCTAAAAGACAGTCTACTAGGTATAAAAACTGTTATAAGATTACTTATAGAGTATGTATGAGATATGTGCCTAATAAAGGTATATATATATACAGGTAAGTATACAAGTATTCAACAGGTAGTGATCAGGGGTATGCAATTATGAAAAACAGGATAAATATATATAAATGTATATACAGCAGGTAGAGAGCAGCGATAGGCAGTTGTAAAATGATGCGACCGCAGATGGGAAATTTGTATAGAACTATAATATAATATATTTTGGTTGCTGTAAAAAATATGAAATTAATTGTAATCTTTGATTTATATGATTAGAATTACTACATTTTCACTCTGAACAGTGGTGGATATGACAGATAAATGTATGTATGGACGTAAATGTATGCAAGTAATACTAAATAAGTCGTGCATGTTTTATATAAAGATAGATATCACTCTGTACTCCCTGTTGGTCTGGAGGATAATAAGGATGACCCAGGATGCTGCCGCCGTCTCTATGACGATAGACTGGCTCCGTGCCAGGACAACTTGATGTCTAAAATGATTCGATATCCCTACATGATCAATGCCTATGTTCTAATCAAAAAACACCACTGAAGATGCAGGTGGCACTATTTATATATATATATGTATATAAATAGAGAGAGAGATATCTCAGGAGGTGCACAAAGCTGCCTATATTTTGTACCTTCAAATAATAAAAAAAACAGACTACATTTCAAAATGTATTAATAAATATAGCAATTCGAAAAATCCAAAACATTAAAGAAAATACTTTATCTCATACAATTCAACGGAAGAAATTATTTTGACCGCTGACCTTTCAAAGCACGTCCAACGACATCACAGCCTTGAATGAATGATGTACCAGAAGCAACTAAACATCCCAAAGATATAAAGGTCAGAGAAGCCCATAGTGAGTGTCTTCCAGTCCACCAAACTATTTGAAAGTCATATCACAACCTCCAATACTACTAATTACAACACCAATACTGCATGGAACGCATGCAGAAAGGAACATATACATTTTAAAATTGTAATTAGAAGAATTATAATTTCAGATCATTATTGTGTAAATACAAAATGGAACACATAATGATGAGATGATGACAGCATGTATGTTGGTATAATTAGAATTGCAAGTTGTACAGAATTAGGCGGCAGTAGCTCAGGAGGTATAGAGCGGTTGTCTCACAAACGGAAAGTTGCTGGTTCGATTCCCCGGGCTCCATCTAGCAATAACTGTCGGGGTGTCCTTGAGCAAGACACCCTTACTGTCGGTGGGTGAATGTGTGTGTGAGGCAATGACTTGTAAAGCGCTTTGGATAAAAGCGATATATAAAAGGCACTCCATCCATCCAGTTAATCTTATAACAATTGATGATGCAGGCTTATCATTTTTCATCAAGGATTTTGGGCTCAGATTTCAGATCAGATTTCAGATCAGTTGTTTTGGAACTGCTGATAAAGACCAACAGTCTGAGTATGTGTTTTTGTACACACACAAAATAAAATGACATACACTTGGGCTGGCCCACCACCACAGCGGCTTATTAATGCAAGCAAATTCCCACACAATGCACCAACTGTCAACCGCCAACACAGTCACACTAAACCCCTTTCCGCACTTACGTAATCATTGGAAACACTGGATTGCATGGTATTAAAGTCTTCTTAGCCATCTCCGATAATCAGGGAAATCTCAGTGCTACGATGGGCATTTAGATGGGTTAATTTTCGTCTCCACTCCAATCCAATGGGTTTTTGTATTTTCTTACACAGTGACATATTGAACTGTATGAATGGACCAAAATAATACAATTCAAGTGTAATTTGAAATCCTGGGTTCCGGTCAGGCTGACACTCCACACACACTGCTCACTAGTGGAAGTGTCTGCGAGCCGGCAGGGTTCGGTATGTTGGCTTGAATGGCGTCATCCCCTCGGTGGGCTGAGCTGTCTTGGGTGGAGTGGCGTTGTTGGGGTCTGGAGGACAACAGAAGAGACTCCCCCACCTCCCTCTGCCAGCTCTCATCCTGTCTCTGCAGGGCCTCATCTGGACCAGGGGGGGGGGGGGATGTGAACCACAATCTGAATCCGATGACTAGATTCCCAGGCCAGATGTTCCTTCAAATATCTACAAGCATCTTCTGAACTGAGCGAAGAAACAGACTTGTAGTCATATAACGGCTACTTGTATTTTTCTCTATTCCCAGTTTTATAGTTATTAGTTATTAAGTTATAAGTGATTACCAGATTAAATGCTAAATGCTAAATACAGAGGCAGAGGTCTTTAGTACCAGTACTACTTTGCCTCATACTGAAAGCAGTGAGTTAAGTAATGCTGTAGCGTCACAATGCAAATATGAGCAGAAAACATATCTGCCCTTGAAAGAGGACCATGATGGAGTGTTCATCCTGAAGATTTAATGCACATTTTTCTTTGGTGTAATTTAAAACAATCAAATAAACAAATAAACCAAACTGAACATTTTAACATTTTAAGCACCTAAAAAAACAACCCACTGGATGTCCCTCGTACTATTAGGTGACATGGATCATTGGGAAAGAAATAACAACACAAATCCATACCCGCTACTGTGAGGAATAGAGGTTGTCATTTTGCCATTGCCCTAATGTCCTACTTCCTAACTTCCAATGGAGGGGACAGCAGTACACGCTTCAGATCAGATAGGCTGCACCATAATGAACATTTAGTAGATACAATAGATAAACAATGCATCCGGAACCAGACAAGGGGATGCTATTGAAGATGTGTTTTTCAATGAATTCACATCAACACAACGTTCACTCATTTCCGTGGTGACCTTGACATGACCCCCCCCCTCCCCTTGCTGTATCTGTGAAGCAGTGTCTCCTCCTCCTCTTTGCAGACCCAGTGCTAACAGAGATACTCGCTGCTCTCTGACTTCACTGAGTCAGATAGGTCACACTCCACGAGGACCAAGCAGGTTATGTGCTTTCGACCGCAAGAGGGAAATGTGGGATCTGGCTCGGTTCCCGGATCTATCTGTGAATACATTACATCTCTAGTGAATGAGCCGGTGAATGTTAATCCTATTTGAATCAATGGTTGGAATTGGATGGGCGATAGTGCTAGACTACACAGTATGTTCACCTAGCATAGCCTATTTAGTTGGAGTTACAGCTCCCATTATGAACCTATTCACATCTGGGACACGCTGTCCCCGGACACTGTTCTCTCAACCCACAGCACTCGATGGCCTGCTTACTCATCGTGTCCACTTAGCGAGAAGGGACAATTTCTGGGACAATTTTTGTTGGGCAATATCTCCTGTACAGAGATGTTGTCCTGTGTTCACATTCTTAAAGCAGTAATAGTTTATTTCTTCTTTTTTTTTTTGATTTTGAAGTAGATTTGATTTGTTGATACTACTAATCATTATTAATAAATGCAATTGATTAAAATAATTCTGTTCTTAATTATTGATGTGATTTTTATATTGTCTTATTAAATATTTGATGATGTTGAATAACGGTTTCCACAGTGTATCTCGTCTTTTTTGTCGATCTTCCGCCTGGCCACAAGGGGAGCTCTACTCAACACTCATGGAGGAGACAACTCTCAACTACCATTTTATTGAACGCATTCATGAGTGACTTCTTTAAGTGGTGTTCGTTTTATTTTTGTTATTTATCTTTTTGCCTTTGGAGTCGTCATTGCGCTTGGGTCACATTAGCTCGCCCATTCGCACACTCCTAACAAAGTGAGTCTACTCAAGGTGAGTAAACGGTCAATTAAAAAATAAATACAACTTGCAAACTTATCAACGGTTTGGTGAATAGGGGGAATTTGGCAAAACAAGAGTGTGTGCATAAATGGGTTAGACTAATTACTCCCAACTTTCTCCCGTCAGTGCAAGTGACTAATCGATGAAGTGACACTTTTACTATAAAACGGCAATGTGTTTTATCACGAAGTCTGGTTTCGCTTAGCCATTGTAGAGTGATTCGTGACGATGGGGATCTTGGACAAATGCTAACCTCAAACCGTTCAAGTTTAATGGAGTGTAACCCGTCATTTTCAAATCAGGAACAATAATGAAAATGCCACACACACATGAACCCTTATTTTCGATATTGCTTTTTAAAAAAATGGTAATTATTTGCAGACTTCTACACATCCTTTCAATGTACTTGAGCATGTCTGCCCGTTTGTGTGAGTGTGTGTTTATGGAGACACACACTATATATTGGAGAGAATAGAAAAGAGTGAGGAAGACAAGTAAAAGAAAAGGCAAAATATCTTTCAGGCTTTTGATCCAAGTTTCTTCCAGTGTATATTAACTTGGGTTGGAGGGGGGAGTATATCCATGGGAGGATCTGTCTATCTGTCTGCATGCATGCATATTTGATTGGGTACGGGTGTGTCAGAAGGTGGGCTTGTGTCAGGCCCCCAGCTGTGCGTCGACTTCCCCTTGCTCGCATGACCCGGGAGGAATAACACAGAAGATGGGACATGACAGCACTGAGCTCGGGTCAAAGACTGAGATCCTGACCGACCAGAAACATTGCTCAAATCTTGCGTAAGACACGCTGTTTCCCTGTTTTTATTCTTCTAAAAACCAAGCACTGTTATCATCCTAGATCTCCAATAATTGTGGAATTGTGGCAACAATAATAATCATTTTGGGGACTCGGTTGTACATTTTTATGAATAAGGGTACTAAGGGTGTCTTGATACCCTTATTTATAAAGTGAGACAACCTTCTTCCGTAAAAGCTGTTACATTTTACTACAAGCCAAGTAAATCTATTATGCAGATTAATTCAAATCATTCGAATCAACTTGCCTGTGTAGGCTTCATCTGAAGTATTTTATTTCAATCCTATTTGTTTAAGTAATATGATGTGTCTTTTTATCACTTACTCCTTAATCATCTGGAGGTTCATTGTATTATTATTTAGCAGAAAATGAAAGTGGTAACTGTAACAGCAATTGACCTCACTGACTAAACACATGTTTATGGTGTTTTTTTTAGTTACCTGAGGAGAGTACAAAAGCCATGTTTGCTCCGTCTTCGCCGAGGTGTGCGACGGCGGTCTGATTCTTGTGGGTGTGGGCCTGAACAGGCCCCTTGTGTCGGTTGGTGACCGCGCTGTCACTTTCTGAGCCCTCATTCATCAGAGGGTGTGCACTGTCTGTCGCTGAGCGTGTCCCCTCTTGCTGAACCTCGCTGTCGTCTTCTCCTCTGTGTCCACTCGGAGACGGAGAGCGATGGGACAAAATCGGAAGTGTGACTTCCGGGCCTCCTCTAGACGATGTCCTGGGAGAGAGAGTGGGAAAGTCAAAGGCATGGCACAAGCGAGGGTCGGTGAAAAATGGGTCACCTGTGCCGCCGGGCAGTTGGAAATAGAGTCACAGCCGACACAAACAGGTGCAGGATTCCAGGGCATGTTGCTGGGCCACTCTGATGAGTTGTTGCCACATGCTTGCTTGTCGGCCGACGGGAGTTCTCTCGGCAGTTCGCTCTCCTCACTCGGAATGCCATCCGGTGCATGGAGCATATCAACAGGTTGGTCTGGGCTGTGGTTCCCCTGTAGACCTACGTGGGACTGCAGTGAGGAGCCATCACTCGGCTCCTGCTGGTATCCATAGCATGCTCTTGTATGGTTTGGGGCCCTGGTCGCTGGTCCCCCAGACGGCTGGTGGATTCATCCAGAGTAAGGTACAGAGGAACCCTCCTGCTGCCCCCCCTGTGCTCCTCGCTCATCCAGTCGGTGCTGGAGAAGATGACCCTGCCCATTACCACCTCCAGCTCCATCAGCACGTCTTCTGCTGCAGAATCATGGACCCCAACAGAAGAACACAGAACAGAGCGGCGAGCCTCCCGAGCAACTACGGAAAACATGTCGTTTTCATAATCTGAGAGGTCTGAATCCATCGGGCTATCTGGTTTTACTTCCGCGGTAAAAGCCTTGCTGGGGGCAAGACAACTGACAACTGACAACTGACAGCCCCGCATGTGGCAATCTCCTTCAGGAGCGTCCTCGTTCTCCTCCATCAAAAAGGTAACCCTCCGCTCTCTCTGTCTCCCTGAGCGATTCTTTCTCCTCAACGTGGGTGTAGAAGAGGCGGCGGCTGGTGGGCGGCCATCGCGGCCCATCATTCTCCTCTTCTCCTCGTCCTGGGGGGGTCCAGACCTTGTGTGAGCTCTGTGAGACTCCCGGGTCCTGCGCGCAACTCGCTATGAGGGTCCCCTGACAGTTTCCCATTCCTGTGAACACGGATCTGTCCACCAGTGGGGGGGGGTTCTCGTAGTCGCCTGTCTCCTCAAGGCTCCTTTTAACATTTCTGTTAACATTCTGTTTAACACCCATATTTACTCGCTTCAACCCCCGGTCCTGTGGACTGTGTGAGTTAGTTCTGCCCCCTTTTAGATATCCCACCAAGCGGTTAGGGGCCTTTTGAAGGGGGAGAGGCATTGATGCACAGATCTACTGTATCTGACGGGGGGCCTGGTGTGAATGTCCTTCAGGTTGGATAGGTATGAAATGTGAAATGTATGTGAAAAACCATACAAACTTATTGTATGGTTTGTGTGACCTCAAAATTGGTAGCCATAGTTATGCATGCCACCACTACAATATTTGCATGTTTGCTTGGCAACAATGCTAAATCATTTTTGGATACCCATCTCATAATACCTACGCAATTTCTTCAAAAACTTTCAATAAACACTATTCTACCAATATGCATGAAAACAATAAATGATTATGAAATATCGTATTGGACCTCATACAATGGAACACATTAGCTGTATAATCTATTCTTGTACAGGCATATAGCCCATGGGCGTGTGTGAAACAATATTCTGACACAAGAAATTAAACATTAAAAAATATATAATATAATTATTTTTCATTTAATAGTTTTCCAGGTGGATCTCGAGGGGTATGTCGCACTCTTGTTATTGTCAACGAAATGCTGCTTCACTGAAAGTAGTGTAGCCATGAGCGTGCCTTCTACTGTCCACTGGGTGTCAGTGTTGTCGGCTATTGAAGCAGTGTCCAGGTCCCACCTGTTCACCAGTGAAGTCTTGGCCGTTGTATTAATCGCGGTAACTGGTGGTGGAGTGGACCGTGGAATTTAATTAGATTAAGTGAGGGATGCATAAAAATGACACCCTAATTATTGTTGAAACATCCGCTACACCGCCGAATCTTCCCTGTAATGGGTTTAAATAAATGTCTTCTCACCATTTTTGTTTCAATCAATACTAGGTTCGTCAATCAAAATCATATTTGTAAATTGTAATTAAATTGTGTTATTATAAATGATTGTCTATTGACAGGTGACAGGTGACATGTTGCATGCGTGCGTGTGAGTGAACGTGTGAGTGAACGTGAGAGAGAGAGTAGGGAGGGTTCTCCACCTTATGCCTTTATATTCAGCACAGGTACCGTATTCCAATTGTGTGTCACCACAAATGCGTCATTCCCAGCCACCCAAACTGTTGATTCCCAATTCACAACCCCACCCCCCAACACCCCCCCCCCCCCTAAATGCATCATAGTGTCAGACGGTGCGATGTGCACCTGGTGCACCTGGAGCCTTCTAGGCATCCACACCGGTGCACGTCCCTCTTGTTATTCTCCATGCTTGTCTTGTCTTGGGGGACGGGGACTACCGAGTCCGCCCGCACTGTTGCTCAATGCTTGGCGTCGGGTGGGTGGTGGGGGGGGGGGGGGGGGGGGTGCAGAAGGGGGGGGTTGTGTGAGCGACAATCGGCGACGTGAGGCGGTGGTGGGCGTGGCCCGGTCTGCCCTACATGGCGACGGACGAGCTCTATGCTAATATCTCGTCGGGCGTAGCGTCGCGTTTCTGCTCCACAGAAAGTCAGCGGCGTTTGCAGTTGAGTGCGAGCAGGCTCTTTTTTTCTATAACAGCCATGGCTGAGGGCGGAGAAGGGGAAGATGAGATTCAGTTCTTGAGAACTGTAAGTACACGTCGTCTTTTTGTAAAGCCGTTTTTATTTGTATTTAATTCGTTCAGAGTTCGTTCAGACTCTCCGCCTGAGTGTGTGTGTGTTGTAAAATATGCATCACCGGTTGCCTGTCAGCGCACGTCAAACAAGTGACAAAAAAATATATATATATATATTAAAAAAAATTGTTGCATTATTACAAATAAAGGGTCACACTGTAGGGTCTGACAGTGTTGGTGTGCTATTTTTTAATTTTATGAATCAATGCAATATTACTTAACTTGATAGTTTTCGGGGGGGGGGACAGGTCATGTCTGTCCGACAACATCAATAATTAATCTGCAGGTGCAAACTGTTAATACATATCAGCTTTGCGTGCGTCGTGCTCCTATTTCACATGGGAAGAGACACTGTATCTGCTCCTGCAGTTTGAGCTGCATGACAATATATGTAACGCTTCTCCCGGATAATATTCGATTGCTAAAGGCACAGCTATTTATACTTCAATGAATTTGCAAGGGGACAGGTTTTGAATAAGTTGTTACCGCCGACGCTGCCCTCAGCAAATTACTATTTTAGTTGTTTGACGCAGATGCACGGTTGTTACACGGGTGTAACACTTTTTGCTTGCACATGAATGCGATAGATTGTATGCTGGTGTGGTGGGAAATGTGTTGTCACCACATGAGTCTACAGGCAAAAACATTTTATACTGGATAGAAATCATGTTTTTCTTTAATTCCGTCGCTGGTTGGTTTGTTCATTTCTTACATGTTATGCTGCACATCTCGCACATGTTTCAAACCCCTAGATATGGTTGAATATGGTGGAGGGGAGTTGTTCACTGTTCTTATGTGTGTGTGTGTATATATATATATATATATATATATATATATATATATATATATATATATATATATATATATATATATATATACGTGTGTGTGTGTGTGTGTGTATATATATGTGTATATATGTATGTATGTATATATGTACATATATATATATATATATATGTACATATATATGTACATATATATATATATATATATGTACATATATATGTATATGTACATATATGTATATGTGTGTGTGTGTGTATATATATATATATATATATATATATATATATATATATATATATACACACACACACACATGTATATAGATGTGTGTGTGTATGGAGAGCCTGGTTCACGTGCCACAGTAAATGACATGATCGAGTAGAACATATACAGTCTCCTGTCGTATCTATGCATCTACTGTGTTGGCTTGGAACTCGAGCAGCACTTTCAAACCGTATTCTATCAAACGAGTAAACTTCTTGCTCATGTCCCCATGACTTAAGCATTCAGTTGACTCATGGTCGTCCTCTGGTTCTCTCTCTGAGTCCCTCTGGGACCCCGGGACGGGAGGGGCAGGGGCCCCTGTCTTTAAGGACTCCCCCCTGCCTTGTGTTCAGCATACCTACAATATGCTGACCCAGGACGCACACCGCTAAGAGAGTCCCCTGTCACGATGGCATGTTGATGATCCGACGACAAACGAGATTTGAGGGACCCAGGGACCGTTGGCTATTTGAATGTGGCGTTGAAACGGGACATTGGCGCCGGCCTGCGGCTTGATGGAGCTGTAGTTGAAATGCATAGCACTACTAGGCTGTGTTATTAAGTCAATGGCGTAGGTTTTGGCACATGAAAGACTTCCAACCCTGTTGAAATCTCTGAAACCGATTGTATTCATAAATTTAGTTGTAAGCGGGTTGTTGGAACTTGGAAGTCGTGCCAGGGTCGCAACAGGCTGATTCTTATTGGAGCAAGCGTTATTTGATGGATGTATGGGTTTGATGGGTTTATGTTCGAAAACCAGGTGACATGTTGACATGTTACCGACATTCAAGGGAAATTCCCGGTGGGCTATAATCTGCCAAAAAATGTAACGTGAGCCTGAGAATTTCTAGTAATTGATGTCACAGTTCCACCCTCCCACGTCATGGCGGTCAAGGCGTTCGTATTGCATTTGAGCATTAGCCACATGAAGCGTGGCTCTTGACACACACACACACACACACACACACACACACACACACACACACACACCACACACACACACACACACACACACACACACACACACACACACACACACACACACACACACACACACACACACACACAGCATTATTCTCGACTGTTTAAATTCAGTACACCAGTTCACAGCACAAACCTTTTGGAGGAAAAAATGAATCAAATGTATGTGCATATTATTGGTGAACGGGACATTAAACAAACACTTCTGTCATTCATTGGAGAGATTTCCAGAATGTGTACGTTAGTGATCGGATACCTCCCCTGCGACCCTTCAAAGTACCCCTAGGATTACACCTACCCTCATTTGGGAACCACTGATATAGAAGAAGGAATGGTGTTTTATTGAAATGTGATTTTTATTTCCAGAAATCGGGGTTGTTGTGTTTTGCCAGATCTATGGGAATTTGGCTACTTATCAAGGCTCTCCTCCTAGCAGGTGATCCAGGACGCCCCCCCCCAATAGTGTCCCTGGCTTATTTGGACTTTATGTTGTTCTAGAAGCCTGCCCCTCTGCATACCAAGGCACGGACTTGAGGCCGGTTTAAATTTAGCTTTTTAAAAGCTGATGCTTCCACAGCACATGCATCTCTGCCACCATGACCCTCTCCGCCCTGCTCCCCGCGCCCTGCAATCCCCAGCCCTTCTCCCCCCTCCGCCCCCCGCTGTCATCCAACCACACCAGGGTCACTGCTTGCACCCGGGCGACCGCAGAAACAGCACCACTCTTGATGGCATTTTTATTAGGGATTAGGCTAATAAAATCTGTTTACCCCAATAAAACCACGCAATTTGTGACAAGACACGTTTTCTAATGCCTGGCGTGACTGGGATTGTTTTGGGCGTGCAATAAAGCTTTGTTCTACAAGCCATTTGGATTACGTTACAGCTCGCCTGTCTCAGATTCTAGATGTTGTCAGACACACCACAAAATCCATAAAAATAATCATATTTAATAATCGTATGGTTTTTAGTCATCCAGCATGTTGCATGGCGTTAGACTTATGTTGCTGGAAGCATGGCACAAGAGTGAATGTAACAACAGTGCAAGGAGATCACATTCATCTGAATCATTGAACAGGTGGCAAATATTAAATATGCACCCATCCATTGGTGAACCTTACATTTACGCAAATATTCTATTGAGTCTGTGACGGTGACCGTCAAACAACACTGTTCATTGCTTATTACCCTGTGTTGTATGTAGATGGCCAAAGAGCAGAGTCAGTAGTGATCACACACAGTGATCAATTAAGAGTATATGTATACTAGTAGTATAGTATACGTTTAGGTGGAGAGACTTAGAACCAACACATCTGTGTTGTGCTCTATACAGTACAGCCCCAGGTGAAAACCCCCAATCCACTTGATCTAAAATGAAGTGGGAAGGATTTCCTCCCCATCGATTGGGCTGGATGTGTTCTCTGGCTCCACTGCCCTCCGCCGGTCCTCAGCCCTGAAGGATGGTAGTTTTCATTAAATTTATTTGTTAACGTGCCTTCTGCTGGAGTTGCGATGCGCTGAGCCAGTGCGTTTAAAAAGCACAGAGGTTCGACCTTTTGAAATACACACGCTATGCAGGCATGCGTTTTATATTTTTCAGTCATGTTTCATTTTTTGGGATTTCCAGGAAGCAAATGGTCGTAAATTGTCAATCCGTAAGTGGAAACAGACGTGTATTATCAATGGAAGGTTGTGTGAAAACCCCTACATGTTAAATTACCATTCTGGGTGCATGTAGTTGGGCCACAATGGTTTTATATACAGCAACAACAACAAATCGTGAGGATTGAATCCTCTTTATTGGTCACATACATGTAAACATACAGTGAAATGTGTTCTCTGCATTTAACCCATCCTAGTATTAGGAGCAGTGGGCAGCTATTTATATATACAGCGCCCGGGGTGCAGTTAGGGTTAGGGTGTCTTCCTCAAGGACACCTCGACAGTTTTTGCTAGGAGGAGCCGGGAATCGAACCAGCAACCTTCCGGTTGTGAGACGACCGCTCTACCTCCTGAGCTATACTGCTATACTGCCGCCGCAACAGAAAGCATAATGCCGCCAGGTTTATTTGACATTTAATTCGGAATTGATCAATTCTGGCAAGATTCCTTTTAGGCACCTTTATGTGTTCAAATTCAATACGACCATAGGACCAATCGCCAGTCAGTTGTGGAATCGTTTTTGACTGTCTAGACTTTAGTGAAGAGTCAAACAAATGATGTTAATTATTTCGGGTGGAATAGCCCGTTGAATCCCACTGGGGGAGCTGTTAGGCGAGGTGCCTCTTATCTTAAATAACAACTTCCTATTAATCACCACAGGGCTGACACAGACACGGGTTCCTTGAACTGATACATTCTCATTTGTGTGCCCTGCGGGATCCTGTAAAAGCAACTGTAAAAGGATCTGTTTGTAACTGTAAAGGATTGTTTGCTTGTTTCAGGGTGTGGGGGGTGAATGACTTTCCGTGGCACAAGAGAGAAGCACAAGACGGATCGTGCGTGGGATCATCTCTGACGAGTTAGAAATTCCGCAATTTCTCTCGCTTCGCAGCAAAGTGTCTTCAAGGGTTGTAAAATTGTTTTGATTTTGTTGCAATGGCCCTCAAATTGCTGTCCGACGATATCCCCAGATACACCTTTTTTTTCTTCTTTCTATTTGCGCTGCTCCTCCAACCATGACAGTGGCTATGACAGATGACATGCTCTGGCTGGAAGGGGCATGGAGACAAACTCTCACCATTCATCTGCATGGTTAAGAGAGATAGAGATAGAGAGAGTGAGAGGAGAGAGAGAGACCCCTCGCCTCCCTCCCTCCGTTGTTCTGCCATTGAGAAGCATCGCATTCACGCACCTGTGGTGCAGCTAGCGATTGACAGGCAGGACGGATTGCCTGAACCAATCAGGGAAGAGATGCTCTGATTGGTCAGAAACCAGCCGGGAGCCGTCTAAAATCTAAATTGCCTCATACAGAGCCAGGCGCAGTCAACCGGAATGGATATTCCCACAGAATATTTCACCCACTAATGGCTGATGGATGGCTATGGCATTTCTAACAAATCACAGTCCTAAATCTTACCTATAACTCTGTTGAAATGCTCACTTGGTCTTTCTCTCTGCCACCTCCTCTCTCAGTGCTTGCTGCTGTTCCTCCCCTGAGGGTGGTAGGGAGTGGTGTTGGGATGGGGAGGGAGGGGGCAGGAGATCATTTGGGTGATAGGATTAGTCGGGTTGTGATGGCTTAGCGGGAAGAAAATACAGCTTAAGGCGCCCTGGTCCATAGTCCTTGCTTCCAGTTCTTAACGCTGTCTCTCTGCCAATTTTAATCCAGGAAACGCCACACACACACACACACACACACACACACACACACACACACACACACACACACACACACACACACACACACACACACACACACACACACACACACACACACACACACACACACACACAGCAATAGCAACACCTTGCTTCTGTAATCCTGTGGGACAGACTCATTGATGTGCATCCAAGGGACCTTGTTTAACTGCCACAGCCTGTCTCAGCGCCCACACACACACTCTCACACTTGACATGCACGTGCCATGCTGTCCAGCGCAAGTTCATGCGTGAGTGCATGAGTTGCACTGAAGCAATACGTAAGCGAAGGTCAGGCAGACCAATTTCTAACCGCAACAGCAGTGTGTGTGTGTGACTGTGTGTGTGCAGCATTCATTTCACTTACCTCAGGTGTGGGTTTTATGGTAGGTTGAGGTCATAGTTGATGACTTAACATGCCTTAAATTTGCGGATTGGACACAAATGCACACAAGCAGTCTTAAAGACATCCATGCATGCATGCGCTCACAATAACAATGCAAAGTACACTGTTAAATGCGTTGTCATGGATTCCATTCACGCTTTTTATCTCGACGCACTGACTCACTGTTTTGAGGAAATGTACCGCAGACCTGTGCTGTTAAATATGATTTTAGGATGAGTTTTATACTTCTGCATACGTTTCGCATATACTACATTGATTTAGTAATATTCTTATGAATATATAATAGTGACAGTACCTTGCTCCAAGTATTCCGCATACGTCAGGAATTGTATAGAATTACAACACGGATAAATACACACACACACACACACACACACACACACACACACACACACACACACACACACACACACACACACACACACACACACACACACACACACACACACTTTCTTACTTGTGTGGATGTGGACATTGGCTGTTGAATGAGTATTGCATGACCCCATGCAACTAAACAGTTCACCTTAAAGACGCATTGTGTGCAATGGCGTGACGGCAAGACAAACATTTTCCTCTTTAACTGTTTTTGCAAACAATACTTTTGTTATGTTTCGAGATAGTTCTGGTTGGGGACACATGCTGGTTAGGGATAGGTCAGGTTTATGTTGGTGATGGGTTAAGGTTTGGTTAGGGATAGGTTTGTTACATTCACTTTGGTAATGTGTCGGGCTAAGTTGATGATGATGTGCTATTTTAAGAGGGCCGTGAACTTATTTACAAATTGCAAGGCTTTGATTTTGGAATGACGATGGTCACCCTTGCAGTTTTGAGTGCCTCAGTGTTTTCCAGGTCTCCTGCCAGTGCTGTCCCTTTGCAACTTTACTCACACCTGCATTGGGTTTTCCCCATTTATTGCTCACCTCATTTCATCATATTCATCAATAGCTACCATGCACAGCAGACAACTCACAACCCCTGACGTTCGTGTCTCGAATACTCTTTGGCGGTTTCGGTTTTGTGTCACACTCTGTGTGTGTGTGTGTGTGTGTGTGTGTGTGTGTGTGTGTGTGTGTGTGTGTGTGTGTGTGTGTGTGTGTGTGTGTGTGTGTGTGTGTGTGTGTGTGTGTGTGTGTGTGTGTGTGTGTGTGTGTGTGTGTGTGTGTGTGTGTGTGTGTGTGTGTGTGTGTGTGTGTGTGTGTGTGTGTGTGTGTGTGTGTGTCCCGCGAATGGGATATGGGCCTATTTCTGATTCGACTTGTGCAGCGTGTTTTAGTTTTGTCGTCTGGGGGTTACTCTTGGTTGAAACCTAGTACAGCTCGCCTATAGGCCGCGGTTTAGCACGGTATCTGCTTTGATCTGCCTAATCTCGGCTAAGCTCAACAAAAAACACATAGCTGTTATCCCCATTTATCACCTTGCCTGACATTTACAAGAAACACGACCCTCCTACCGCCCGCCACATACACACACATGTAACTTTAGCAGCTATTTAGACTCGACTGCATCTGTGCAGACCGAGGTGGCGCGAACAAGGTGAGGAAAACTCCTTGTTCCGGAACAGCCCGGCCCAGGGCCCATCTTTCCCACCCCAAAGTCTGCACTGAGTTTGGGCCGCCCAGACTGTGTGTGTGTGTGTGTGTGTGTGTGTGTGTGTGTGTGTGTGTGTGTGTGTGTGTGTGTGTGTGTGTGTGTGTGTGTGTGTGTGTGTGTGTGTGTGTGTGTGTGTGTGTGTGTGTGTGTGTGTGTGTGTGTGTGTGTGTGTGTGTGTGTGTGTGTGTGTGTGTGTGTGTGTGTGTGTGTGTGTGTGTGTGTGTGTGTGTGTGGAAATAGCCTCGCTGCTGGAGGGAGATAGAAAGGATTCACCTTTTCTCAAGTTCAGTGGCGGCAGCGGGTTCGAGGGGTGGGGGTTCGTTTTTTGGCATGCCGGAGCACCGCAACTTCTCGGGTTTCGGCCAAGCGAGATGCATCGGGCCGCGAGTGTGTGTGTGTGTGTGTGCGCGCACATACACACCACACACACGTGATGCACCTGTCGCTGTCCAACAGCAGCCCTCGTTGAATATGGGCGCTTTTTGGGGGAAATGAGAGCCGATTGACGGACGCCTTGTTGCGGCATGTTGTAACTTTATTTATTTATTAAAGTCCTGCATTTGAGGCCAGTTGACAAGAATGGGGGCAAAAAACCCAGGCGACCCCAGGGTAGGGTACGGGCAGGGGGTGAAAGGGTGGGCCGGGGGTACTGAAGAGGGTAGGGTCGAGTTGCTTCTTCTTCACCCCCCCCACACCACACCCCTCCAGCTTCTTCTCATGACCCAGCCGTGAAGAGGGTGGGGTGGGGGGGGGCGGGGGGGCTATACATAGACCGTGGTCCTTAGCTGTCTAGCAGATGACCGCCGCTACTGCCGTGGCCGCCGCCAGGATCACTTTGACGTGGATGAACTAGATTCTCTGGCTGTGGTTGGAGAGAGAGAGAGAGAGAGAGGAGAGAGAGAGAGAGAGAGAGAGAGAGGGGGAGAGGGGGAGGGGGAGAGAGAGAGAGAGAGAGAGAGGGGGAGAGAGAGAGAGAGCTGGAGAGAGAGAGAGAGCTGGAGAGAGAGAGAGAGCTAGAGAGAGGGGGAGAGAGAGGGAGAGAGGGAGAGGGGAGAGAGAGAGAGAGCTGGAGAGAGGAGAGGGGGAGAGAGAGAGCTGGAGAGAGAGAGAGAGCTGGAGAGAGAGAGAGCTAGAGAGAGGGGAGAGAGAGAGAGGGGGAGAGAGAGAGAGAGGGAGAGGGGGAGAGAGAGAGAGCGAGCCTATTAAGAGTGCTTCTTGCTCTCTGGTTACCAGCTCTCATTTAAAAAGGGAATTTCGAGACCTGATCACTCGATGGGAGTTTTTAGGAGATCACGTCACTGTGAACACAACAACAAAAGTTTTTCGACAAAAGTTAGACAAAAGTTGTTCTCTAAATGAAAACAATGACACAAAAGAGTACAACATATTGCTTGGTAGAGTGAAGAGTACTATGATTCAAATAAACTAAATCATTTGGTGTTTAGCTAGTTTTTGTTTTCCTTTCCTGACTTGTCTAGTCACCAAGGTGATGTTAAACGTGTTATAATTATATTCAAATCATATTAATATCAGTTTTTTGGCTCATTGAACGTGTTATAATTATATTCAAATGAAATTAATATCAGTTTTTTGGCTCATTGATTGAGGGGTCATGCTTGACAATTTCGATAAAAATTGTTTTGCAAGCTGGGAAAGTGGATGGATAGCATTGTGGGAAAATCATAACCGCATAACATAATGATTTTCTAAACATGCAATATATATATATATTGCATGTTTGCAAATATATATATATATATATAGATATATATCTATATATATATATAGATATATATCTATATATATATATATCCATCCATCCATCTTCTCCCGCTTATCCGAAATCGGGTCGCGGAGGTAGCAGCTTCAGCAGGGGACTCCAAACTTCCCTCTCCCTGGCAACATCGTTATATATATATATATATATATAACATATATATATATATATATATATATATATATTGCATGTCTGCTAGTATATATATACTGTGTGTTTATATAGCAAACCTGTACGGGCGCCAAGAATGAGAGGGTATGGTCAGCCATATGGAATGCTCCGGGCTGTATACGGGCTGTATAAAGATGCACATTTACTTAATTTTTAAGAGGTGACAAGTCTTGTATCAGCCTCATAGAGTTTCCCGATGCCTTGCTTCGTACAACAAGCTGTGTAGTCTTCCTGGGTCTAGAGGGGTGGCTGGACATTACCCACCACCACCCCCCCACCAGATAAGTGATTCAGTGCCAGCATCAATTCTTTAGACCCTCCGTAATCGGCTGTCTGGGGCCCCCAACGAGCCTGGCGGGTTGTGGATGAATTGGGATGCTGCTGGCCCTCCTCGCCGGTTGCCAGCTCGGCTTCCGTCTCCTGTTTGCCCTGACATTTTATTTTCTTCGCCCCCCCCCCTCGTGTTAAGATGGCGACCTCGCCCACTGTGTCTTGCATCATGTTGACGTTATTGTTTTGGTCCTCCCTATTTTCGATTGATGGCGGATCGGAAGGGCCCATTGTACGCATGTAAATAAATAGAGTATGTGTGGCTGAACAAAGCTTAGAGGGAATTTATCATCTGCACTTAACAGCTAGCTATTTGTAATGGAGAATTGCTGTATTGACTTTAACACCTCGTCTTGGTCCCTTATATTTCAATGCATAACTTTCAACCCAGATATCTTTCCTCTGCTGATGGTGACTTTAGAATTTTCAGCACATTCCCAACTTAATCGCACTGAGATGCACAGTTTCTCAGAATAGACAGAATAGAGTAATATACTGATAGGTTTAAAAGGTGCATTTGTAGGTACGATGTGAGAGTTGTGAAGAGTGGGACCAGGAAACAGCAGGAAGACTTTGAAACACCCCGGAAAAATGTCTGCTGGTTGAAAGCTGATATGGTCTCAGTGCATTTCACCCTCCAACAGCTGAAGTACTAGCCTTGTAAAAATGACACTCGATTAATAGTTGCTAAAACTTGCCTATGGCACCTTTGTTTTTTTTATAATTTTTTATTTAAGAAGGGCCTGAGCTCAAGTGATTTCTTTCATTTGTTCGAATCATAAAATCATGCACTACTATGTAACTACGGACTTACTAATGCAATCATAAAAACACGTTCCAGAATAGGACATTCTGCACTGTTGAACGTCATTTAGTTGCGGAGAAGCCTAGGTGGAGCCGCCTCCTCCACAGTACTCCACAAACATGGTTACAATACAGCGTGTACCACGCTGGACTGTTAATAGCTTGTTATCTTCATTTCTGTCTGGCTTTCCTGTCTCTGCTGGGAGCCACCGCCATGGCAACTACTGCATGTAGAGCGTAAGCTAGCAGGAAGCATGCACGTGGGCACGCACACACACACGTCCGCACACACACACACACACACACACACACACACACACACACACACACACACACACACACACACACACACACACACACACACACACACACACACACACACACACACACTGAAGATGTTGGATCAGTCAGATCTGCTGATTCTGTCGTATGCTGGTCTTTCTCCCGCCAGGCGAGACCAGGCGAGAGGGATTTGTTTAAAGTGCACACAGTGGCCTGATGGAACTCGGTTGGAAAATATATATCGGCTCATTGTGTGGTCAGAGGCACACAATGACTCAGCCGTTTAGTTTTTAACTCGGTATTCATCTTGCGTTTATCCATGTTGGAATTGCTAATTTGCTTGCTAACAACAACATCTGAGGACCGAGGCTGTATTGATTTAAAACTTGTGTTGTTGGCGTGTTTCCCGCTGCTGTATTTAATCAGTTTAAAACCACAGTTAAAAGGTTTTCAATATGTTTTCTGATATCTTATTCATTCCAAAATAATATGCAAATCTTCTGAATGTTCTGAATGACTGTATTCTTCTTGTTCTAGTTCTTCTTCTTCTTATTGTTATTCATATAAAAAATGATATATATAATTAACGTCAAGAAAGATTCAGTGAAAGCTGAATGAAGTCCATTTGTAGCTCCATTTTCCCAGTCCAAACCTAGCTTTCCTATTGCCATGCAGAGTCAATATCAAGCATTTCCGATGGGAGAAGCTCAGACCGACAGAAAGCAAAGAGAGCCAGTCAAGATTAAACGATCAGGCACTGAAGTCCATCTCTCTCTCTCTCACTCTCTCACTCTCTGTCTCTCTCTCTCTCTCTCACTCTCTCACTCTCTCTCTCTCTCTCTCACACTCTCTCTCTCTCTCTCTCTCTCACTCTCTCACTCTCTGTCTCTCTCTCTCTCGCTCTTTCTGACAGGATGATGAGGTGGTACTCCAATGTGTGGCCACCATCCAGAAAGAAAATCGCAAGTTTTGCCTGTTTGCCGAGGGACTCGGGAATAGTCTGTGTTACCTGGAACCCACTTCTGAAGCTAAGGTGAGACTGCGGTGCATGCTGTACAATAACAGAGGTCATGGAAGTAATGAGTGAATCTCTAAAGTTTGGGAATATGTTGAATCAGCGAGCTAATCATTTTGTGATGCACGTTTGTTTCCCGAAGTTGCAGTATTTTCCGGCACATTTGGTCCACCGCCTGTTTGTTTAACGAGCGTGTAATTTTTGGACACATTTCAACTTAATTTTCTTCTAATAAAAAAAACACTATTATCGATTCTGCAGTTGGCTCTGGGACCTCCATTGCCGATTGCCAATTTGGCTCCTTTGTGTGCCGAGTCATCGCCAAAGCAGATGCATCTATAGATTAAACTGTGATGTAACGTTGAAGTCATCTAGCATGTTGATGCCTTCACTGTTTATGTCCCTTCTTTGTGGCTGGCGACTGCACTAATGTAATACCAGTATATCTGAGAAGTTCAGCAACAGCAGCTAAAAAAAGTGTTGACCTCATGTGCTGGAAGAACTGGGGGGCTGTTGGCCTGCCAAACGGCAGTCACGCCGTCAAACAACCTGGGACACAGGTTGACACCGTCTTCTCCGGTTTCCTTCCCACCTCAGGAGACACATAAGTTAGGCTAATTGGAGGCCCTATAGAGAGAGAGTGTGTGTGTGTGTGTGTGTGTGTGTGTGTGTGTGTGTGTGTGTGTGTGTGTGTGTGTGTGTGTGTGTGTGTGTGTGTGTGTGTGTGTGTGTGTGTGTGTGTGTGTGTGTGTGTGTGTGTGTGTGTGTGTGTGTGTGTGTGTGTGTGTGTGTGTGTGCGCTACCTGCACACACACACACACACCTGCACCGGTGGCCCCAGTGGTGGCCCCTCACTTGGCTCCTCCCCCTCCACCCTGCTGCCTAGGACATGGCTGGTAGTGGTCCTGTCCCAAAGCCAGGTGTGTTCTGGGAGTGGCAGGAGTGTGCAGCACTACACAGCCTCTTTGTCCACAGCAGTTTAGTGCACTCACAGTGCAACACCCTCAAGTCATCAGGTCTGGTCACAGTGAGGCCCTCTGAGCTTGGGGTCCAAACCCAGAACCTTTTTGACTGGGAGTCAAACGTCATAACCACAGATGTGTGTGTGTGTGTGTGTTATATGCATATGTTGATGTACCTCAGATGAACAATTATTATATATTTAGGTTAATCTTATATATTCTGGTAACATAAAAAATGAGGGGAAGCTATTAAAAATAGATCTTGTTAGACATTGGTGAAGTATAGGCATTTTTATAGTTTTCATCACCTCCCCATAGGGTGCTCCAAAACACGTCTTTTATTTATTTTTTAAAGGTCATTGCAACATACAAAACTTGCTGTCCTGTAGCCCCGGTCCACACACTCCACTTCAGAGCCAGCATAACTGGCTAATGAATAATGCATGAGAGGAGTCAATCTTACAGGAAAGGTCACCAGCCGCGGCCTTGGCTTAAGTTTAGTCCCGCCGTTACTCGGGACAGGAGAACCAGACACTGTCTGGGTCTGGCATTCAGGACGCCACGCCACCAGCTACTGTAGTCTGTTGGAGATACACACAAGATTTAATGAGATAAATGGCCAAAATGAGTTTGGAGTTGCACATACACTATTGTAATAGTACTTTAAATATAGTTATTTTTCAACTGGTAATCATGTAAGCTGACAGGGGAGGCACACATACAGTAGACACGTACAGATTCAAGTGCATAAGGCAGAAACAAAGGCTTTTTGTAAATTGTTTACACACACACACACACACACACTCAGTATAACCCAACACCTGAGCCTATACATGTGACGCAAAGGCAGGCAGCGTGCGTACGTGTGCGTGTCAAGTCAAGTTTATTGTCACTTCACAGTTTACACAAGTATACAAGTATAAAGCAGTGGGTGAAAATCTTATGTGCAATACCGACGACAGACAGCAGTTATAAAAATAAGATAAAAATAGAATAAAAATTTAATAAAACGGAATAGAATAAAATAAGTGAAAAAATAAAAATGCAATTTATAAATTGTGTGTGGTGTGTGTACATGTTTGTGTCCAGTGACAGTGCCTCAGACTTCATCATCACCTCAGTGGTACCCGCCAGTCACCGGTCCCCCCTCCCCCCCCTCCTCCCCCGTGTCAGTAGGGTCAGTTGGCTGTCAGCCTCAACCTCACATCTTAATGCCCTACCTGCTGGGCTGTGTCTACATCATCAAATATGTAAGGAGGCAGCCGGTGGGAGGGCCATACATGCTGGGGGGGCCCCACATGCCGGGGGGGGGGGGGGTGCGGGGCGGGGGGTTCTCCGAGATGAACCAAGATGTTCTCCGGGAGAGTCGCTCCTAAGTGGCTCATCTTGAGTCAAGTCAGAGTTCTCCCAGCAGGCTCCCCTGTGTGCACGCTATGCAACCTTTTCAGCCGTCACTTTAGTTCAGAATGGGATTATCTCCTTTTTGCTTTTCCTTCTCTTGACCAAAAAGGATGAGGAGAGGAGGAGGAGGCAGAGGAGGTGAGGGGGGGGGGGGCTAGAGAGAGTGATGCGCTGTGAGGTTGGAAAGTCAAAACTGTGCTTCGGGGGGAAATATAGCACCTTATATACAGACGCAAACGTCACATCATTTTATGGCACTGGATACGAACCCACGGCGGTGAGATATGCCCGGGGGACGTTTAAGGGCGGCCATCATTTATTTACTTTTGTGGTTTATTTATAGCAAAGGACAGCAGCCGACAACAAATGTTTATCAACATTGCCATCGAGTGCTCGTGTCAATAAAGTTCTATTTTGAACATGAATGGGCAGATTCCAAAGCCGCATGCTGTCCCACCTGGTTTGACTATTAGTCCAATATTTGTTAAATGATTGACAATATGTATGCAGTTTTATTCATTCAAAATATAACGTACATTTATGTTATGCTTTATTCATGCTTTGTACATTCATTTTATATCTCAAGTTAAAGTCATACGAAAAGCAAACTTGGACCTCAACCTATCTGCCTTAAACGCTTTGACACGATGGGAAGAGGAATTTGAATAAAATGGGTGCAGCTTTTATTGAAGTATTCCAGTGTGTTCACAACGAGCCCATGGGACTCTTAACCTTTTAACATGCACTGACAATGGTTCCTACTCCTCAGCGGGAACCCCCGAAGAGGAGATAAGGAAAACGCTAGCATGGAAAGAAGGCCGGTACATCTTTAGGATAATCTATGACCCTCATTTCCTCCCCCATTAGCGGCTGCATATATATTCGATTCTGGCGGTACAAAATTGAATTTGCTCTCATTCAAATCAGCCCCTCTATACCGCATGTGGTGGTAGCAGGATAACACAAGTTGTTAATTTTGAGGCGTGACCTAGTGGCTCTAGAGGTTATGCCAGGCTGGAATGTGTCACTTGTCCGTAGAGGTGGCTGTTCTTACTATTTGTGTATCATTGACGGAAGTATTGAGCCAAAGTCCTTGTCAAGGGTAAGAACACGGCAGATGACAACAGGGACGTGTTGTCTGGGGCTCGGTTGTGTTCTGTGTGCTTGTTTTCTGATCCCCGGTAGTGGGTCGTGTCTTTGCTGCAAGCAACCTGTCATGGCCTAATTCAGACGGTTTATTTTTCTCCTTTTTTGACCCCTCCCGCCCTCCCCCCCCCTCCCCTCCTCCCCTCCATCCTTCACTCCTTCCTCCCTCTTTCCTCTCTCTTCCACCCTCCCCTCCCCTCCCCTCCTATCCTTCCCTCCTCCCTCCTTCCCTCCTCTCCTGCCCTCTCTCCCTCCACTCCTTCCTTCCCACCTCTCTCTCCTTCCCTCCCCTCCTCTCCCGCCCTCCCCCTCCCCTCCTCCCCTCCATCCTTCACTCCTTCCTCCCTCTTTCCTCTCTCTTCCACCCTCCCCTCCCCTCCTTCCCACCTCTCTCCTTCCCTCCCCTCCTCTCCTGCCCTCTCTCCGTCCACTCCTTCCTACCCTCCTTCCCTCTTCCCTCTTCCCTTCCACCCTCCCTTTCCTCCTCTCATTCCGTCCTTCCCCCCTCCCCTCCTTCCTTCCTTCCCCCCTCCCCTCCTTCCTTCCTTCCACCCTTCCTACCCTTCTTCCTTCCTTCCTTCCTACCCTTCTTCCCCTCCTTCCTTCCTTCCTTCCTCCCTCCCTTGCATCATGCAGAATGTTCCTCCAGACCTCTGTGTCTGTAACTTTGTCCTGGAGCAGTCGCTGTCGGTGCGTGCCCTGCAGGAGATGCTGGCCAATACCGGGAAAGACAGTGAAGGGGTGAGTCCACACACACACACACACACACACACACACACACACACACACACACACACACACACACACACACACACACACACACACACACACACACACACACACACACACACACACACACACACACACATCTATATAGGCCAACACACTATGGTCTCACACTAAGGAGTCTGTTAGAGATTACTCTCCACATGTTTACAGGAATAGTTTAATGATGCAATGTACTTCAGACGTCATAATGTAGTCAAAGGTGTATAAATAATAATTCTAAATGATGAAGTTGCCCGGATAAGAAATCATCTGATCGTGAAACTGCAGCATCACTGCAGTGACTTAACGTTGAAATGAACAGAGGCATAAGCAAACCTCTAAAAGCCAACAAATCTTCGGAGAAGATTATTACACAGACTAAGCTAACACAAACACCGCTGTACCATAACCAACAACAACACCTTTCTCTGACCAAACGCGATGATCCAAACGATAGGAAAGCTCCATTTACAAGAGGTGTCCTGTTTGTGTGTGTTTGTGTGTGTGTGTGTGTGTGTGTGTGTGAGTGAGTGTGTGTCAGAGCGGAGGGGACCCTCCGTGGCACATTGTGATTCATTAGACCAGGTGAGTGAGGGATGTGTCTCCAGCCAGGCGTCTCTCTCTCTCTCTTTCTCCAGCCAGGGTCTTTTTCTCTTCAGCCAGCCATCTCCAGCGGTGACGCTGGGCATAACAAATGTCTTTCCTCAAGGACCGTGGTGTGTGCTATTCACCACCAACCTTCTCCTCCCCACCACTTCCACCTTCATCATCCATGGTGGATTACATTGTGCAATAACTTTGCTTTATTTATTAGTTTTTTTCCCTAGGGCGTTGCTTTATTTAATTGTTTTCCAATGGTCATCTGTGGTCCTGTGGAATTGCACCTAAAATCTACCCGAAATGTCAATGCTGATTGTCCATTGAAAACGGCGCTGCCTATTATGGGATGGGATTGGGGTTGCCATGGCGGCAGACCGCTGGCATCCCAGGCACAGAGACGACCATTGGCAGAATGGTTTATATGTTGGTACAGATGGATTCTTTGTACAAGCTATAATCTACTCTTGTAGATTGTTCCCCAAATTGCTGGTACTTAGTAGTTGCAATAATAATTGAATTTCCCCAATTGATACGTAATAATATTGTAATAATATAAAATAATATAATAATAATAATAATAATGTGCATTGTGAGGAGGCTGACACACTGGATACCCCTGTACCATCATGCTTTGCACAGATTGACTGATTATTTAAATGTCCTCCCTTCATTTGAATGTATCCTGTCCAGGCCGACGAGCCTCCTGTTTCACTATCATGTCAGCATTGTAGGCCCAGTAGCGTGTGACAATTAGCTTGTCTTGAACACGAACCCAAAGATAAACTAGGCTTACAGAGTATTGGATATATATATATATTTGATATATATTGGATATATATATATATATATAATATACAAATAAGCCAATATCCTCCAGGCTAATACACTAATATATCTTGTGTATATATATATATATATATATACACACAAGATATATTAGTGTATTAGCCTGGAGGATATTGGCTTATTCGTAATGGCAAATTATTAAGAAGGGCGAGCAGGAGAGGCTAAAGCTGGTTCACAGGGTGATGTTGGGAGAGCCACGCCGGTTCTAAATGACTCCACGTGTGTCTACTGTACCACCGATGCCACCAGCGCCTTCTCTGCAGCCACAGGTCGACTGCCGTCGTCTGCGTGCAGAATAGCTAACGCTGTCTTCATGTATATTTGTGTTACTAGAGCCCTGGCCATGAGCAATGGGTAGGTCCATCAGTCCCATCGTGTCGTGAGATTTGTGCATGACCGACCGGCCCACCGCTCTTACCCCCCGCCCCCCCCCACCCTTTGTGTCCGCTTTCACTCCTCTCACAGGTGTCGCCTATTTTGTGATTGTCCACAAAGGCAAGCCGGGGGGTTGCATTGGTCTCTTATGGGCCGTTGTCACGCTTTCTAAGGGAACCGTTGAACGGATTGTCTCGAGTTCAACGTTGACGGAAAGTCGGAAAGCAGAAATTTAGGAGCATTTAGGAGAATTTAGTGACCGTTTGTAGCCACCTCAAAATAGGCAGACGAGTTATTGGAGCCCCTGTTTCAAAACGCCTCTGTGTGTGAAGAGAGTGTGAACCTGTGTCAGGTGGAAAGTGCTTACTCACTACCTTCCCCAAGCTTCTGCATGTCATGTCATGTCTTTATTTATTTAAATATTTTTGCATTATTAATACAAGCGATGCAAACATTGTCTCGCAATAACAAGCAACAGTTTTTCCCTACAATATTCAATATTTCGATATATATTTTTTGTCCTCTTCCTTCTATCCCCGGTGTATATATGATAAACGGTGCCTTATAAAACCGCATAATAGCGTTTATTAGTGTAACACGCAATAGTTTGCCGCAATTATTTACAATATCCCATCATTATTAACAAACCTGCCAGACTCGAGGCACAAATGGGGAATCCATTCATTCATGAGCAATTGGAAAATACTGTATATCTAGCTTTAAGCCCCGCTGTGCCTTTACCGTGGCCTTAGAAAGGAATTAGAAAAGGGTTGTCTCTGCAGGATTGGCCCATGCTTACCAAGGATCATTAAAGGCAGTCACCCGGCCTTCACCCACTCTTGCATGTAGCGCGGCTTTCGTCCCGGTTTGTTCTCACACGCGCCTTTTAAGTGCTCGCACACTCAAGTATGGCATTCACTCATTTACTCCGTACTGCTCCGTTCTTAGGAATTATTCATACAAAGGCTACGATCTTAAAAGTTGCTCTGAAGACATAAACTCCGCCGCTGGATCAGAAGTTTGGATTAACGGATAGAAAGTGAGGAATGCTCTGAATACCCCTGGCTGTGACCCTTGGGGGATGACGAGAAGCCCTCTCTCTTTCTCTTTTTCCCCACTCCTCCATTGACCCTGCCCGGTGCCCAGGGGTTGGGGAACGGGTACTCTTAAACTTGGTTCCATCAAAGGTCAGATGTTCTTTGCGCCGATGTGTCAGCGGCTTCCGTACACCAACACCACACTCCAATCGCTCCACTCACTCTCTCACTCTCTCTCTCGCTCTCTCTCCACCTCACCCCAGCTGTTGCGGGATACTCTTCCAGATTAGTCTTTTGATCGAAGCTGAGTTTCCTTTTTGGTCCGTACTGACCAGGCCATCTGGGACGGAGGAGGGTGGGGGTTGGGGGGGGGGGGGGGGTATGGGGTTGGGGTCGAGTTCAGGGGGAAGAGTCGGGAGTTCCCTTTAGGTCAGTTCAGAAGCGGGAGGCGCTACGCTTAGAGACGCGCTAATGGACGTTGACAGCCGTAGCCGACAAAGGATAAACAAACCAGTATTGCGGGTTGCTTACATCCTCTTATCGGGCAGAGTCTATGACAGGACTGATTGCCGTTACACTCTCACTGAAGCGACTTGAGTTAACTTCTGATGGTGCATTCGCTAAGTGGGTCTTTTGTCAATGACGGTGAATTCGTTTTGGGCCGATCCTCATTTGAAATCATTGAATTTGTGGTCTTGAAATCTTGCGTGCTCGTCTGCCTCCCGTGCAACTCCCATGTTTGCAGTATTGTACTTCCCCCCCCCCCCTTGTGACTTGAATGAAAACAATGCAGCTGCCTGAACAAAGAAAAAATACTAATGTATTTTTATTGAGCCGGACTGTACTTTATGGTTGTGGTTTTGAATTGTCTTTCTTGTCTCATGCTTCTAGAAGTTGGTAAAGAGGGTAAGTAGAGTGTCCCTTTTTTGTGCTTTCACTCTTTTAAAACCAATTTGGTTTTAAACTTCTTGGCTCCGACTCTTGTTGTGAATGAATTGTGAATGAAAATGCCTTTGCTGGCCCCGAACCGTTTGTTTGTACGTCTTGTACGTGTTGTTGTTGTTGTTGTTTTCCGTTCTATTTCCTTCCCGGTTGGTCACACATTTGCATTGGAAATGTGCGTTCCAAAGAAGCAACTGGTGATGAATTGAGTAATTCATTCTCTTTTACCCAGTGATGTGGTAAACCATGCTTTGTGGAAATGGAGATGATTGCCGTACAATGTCTTGGTACAACATCACAAAAAAAAACGCTCAAAATTCCTCCCTAGATCACAGTCTACATGAATGGATCCCACACATATGTTCCATACGTTAAACAATCACATTAAGGTGCAGGATTTCTCGCACTGCAATTGGCGAATGCAAAAGGCCATGCCAACTCCTACAGTAACTATGGAGGTAGATATTCTACACGAGGAAGTTGACCCGAGAGGGGATGCATTTAGTGACCCCCCCCCCCTGTGGGAATGGGTCCAGCTAACTCGGGCTGAACGAGTCACGCAACACCAACATCCACCCCCCAGGGGGACCATAGAGGGGGGGCACCTCACACGCCAACGCAATAACGCCGTTTTCAGTGTGAAAACAGCGGGGGAAGGGGGCGGGCAAACTTCAGAAGCAGAAATCTGAAAAGGAAATTTGTTTTTTAGCCGGGGGGCTTCTCTTTTTAAGGTGTTGAGTTCCCCCTCAGGAGAGAGCCGACACTGGGGGGGCCACAAATAGAGAGGCACAGCGAGCCGTGGACATAGAGCCCCTATCTAATAGGTGGCAGCAGAGAGGGAGAGAGGGGACGATGGAATTCCACATGCGGTGCAGTCGAACCGCGTGGAACCACATGACACATGGTCATGTGTCTCTGCTAACGGCGTGCCTTCTCCGCCTCCTCCCCCACAGGCGGCCCAGGGGGGCGGTCACCGGACCCTGCTCTACGGCCACGCCATCCTCCTGCGCCACTCCTTCAGCAATATGGTGAGCAGCGCCGGGCGCACCTTCATCGCCGTCGTCATAGTGTTCATCATCATCATCATCATCATCATCATAATAACGTTATAGATATGTATGCTGGATTCAATTCACTTTAGTAAAGTCATAACCCCAGCAAAGTCATTCTGATTGGTAAAAGATGTGGTGAGCAGGACCACCACACCATCACAATCACGTTCTACAGTAGGACCCCAAAGATCCGAAACTCAGATATCGATGTCTACCGAACCGATTGTATAAAACCGAAAATGGGCTGCTATTTACTTCTATCTTACTTATACTGGCTCGTCGGACGACGAAGGGTATCTTTTAGATGGCGTAAATGAGAACGCGAGATCGTAGACTAGCCAAGTAACTTCACGTGTACCGATATTATATTTTTCCCGACGTTTTTCGGATCCCTGCGGTTCTACTGTAGATGTGTGTCGGATTCAATTCACTTTAGTAAAGTCATAACCCGGCCAAGACAATTGACAGGTAAAAGATGCCGCAGGGGCCTGGCAACAAGCTATTTTAGCAATTTGCCCGAGCATAGGGACACACCTTGAAATAGCATAAGCTGAGCTGTATCGGTATCAAGATGGGCTGTTAGAAGTCAATGAAGTTTGAGGACTTCAGTGCCACTAGGAATTCAACTTTTGAGTCATGTCTGCAGTTCTATCTCTCTGGAAAAAAATACACTACAAAAAAAGTACCAGCAGCAGACATTTTTTTCCACTTCATTTTATAAGTTACTATTATGTATATTATTAATATAATAATATAAGTATAACTTTTATAAGTATCATTAAGGAAGTGTGTCTTCCGAAAATGTCCTTGACACGACAATCTGCCGGTCTCTCTTCCTCCCCAGTACCTGACCTGTTTGAAGACGTCGAGGTCTCTGACGGACAAGCTGTCCTTCGACGTCGGACTACAAGAGAATTCAACCGGTACGATTATTTACTTAAGCGACCCACCGACCGATGTTCTGTTGGCCAAATAATTAGCGGGCCATAATTACCGGCCTCTCGAAGTGCGCTGAGGCAGCTAAAAGACTATTCCCGGAGCGAATCCTGAGCCCGGAGTTGTCCGTCACGTCGAAGAGATGGGACTGCTAGGACCTCCAGAACTATATTTAGGTCCTGTTGTCACTCTGAATGGACGGGCGAGCACCTGTCCATTATCTATATCGATAAGTATACACATGAGTAGCATGATATTGTGTATTACATACATACTCGATGTTGTCATGGTTACGAGGTATTGGTTGACTCGATCAGAAAGGTGTGTGTGTGTGTGTGTGTGTGTGTGTGTGTGTGTGTGTGTGTGTGTGTGTGTGTGTGTGTGTGTGTGTGTGTGTGTGTGTGTGTGTGTGTGTGTGTGTGTGTGTGTGTGTGTGTGTGTGTGTGTGTGTGTGTGTGTGTGTGTGTGTGTGTGTGTGTGTGTGTGTGTGTGCAGGGGAGGCGTGCTGGTGGATCATTCACCCCGCGTCCAAGCAGAGGTCCGTGGGGGAGAAGGTGCGCATCGGTGACGACCTGATCCTCGTCAGCGTCTCCACGGAGAGATACCTGGTAAGGGGGGGGGGGGCTTTGCTATTCACTACTACTACGATTGAGTCCCTTTAACAGATGCTTTCATCCGAAGCGACTTTTAAGTGACTTCCGGACACGCGTCGTTAAGCAGCCGGTAGGTGCTCCGGGGGGGGGGGTGGGGGCATTACAGGTAAGCTGCTAACATTGTGGCTCAAAGCCAGCCCCTTTCATCTGGGAGTTGTGAACTCCACCGGCGCCACTACCACTACTACTACCACCACCACCCTCACCCCCAACCCCCTTCCCCCCCCACCCCCCCTACTACTACTACTACCACCACCACCCTCACCCCCAACCCCCTTCCCCCCCCACCCCCCCTACTACTACTACCACCACCCTCACCCCCAACCCCCTTCCCCCCCACCCCCCCTTGCCTCCCATTTCAGTTGCCAAGAAAGTTAAAAAAAAAAACAACAACACTTTAAGTCGGGGCCAATTTACACACGCCAAAAAGTAAGAAGGAAGTCTTTCCTTCATCGTAGCAAACTGGAACTCACGGCAAGGGCCGCACCCGTGGCTCCACTGCTGTTTGTGGCAGGCAGGCGGTTCCATTGCAGGCAGGCTGTACCGTAGGATGCACTCATCTGCGGCGTTTACATCTGGGGTCTCCCTTTGAGCCCCCTATTGTGGGGGGGGGGGGAGGGGTCGGGTGGCTTGGGTGGCCCCAGTGCTCTGTGCACAGCGCATGGCCCGCTGACTTACCACAGAGAGGAGCAGGGTGTGTTCTGCAGCCGCTCTCGCTCTCGCTCTCGCTCTCTCTCTCTCTCGCTCTCTCTCTCGCTCTCTCTCCCCATCTCTCTCTCTCTCTCGCTCTCTCTCCCCATCTCTCTCTCTCTCTCGCTCTCTCCCCATCTCTCTCGCTCTCGCTCTCGCTCTCTCTCTCGCTCTCTCTCCCCATCTCTCTCTCTCTCTCGCTCTCTCCCCATCTCTCTCGCTCTCGCTCTCTCTCTCGCTCTCTCTCCCCATCTCTCTCTCGCTCTCGCTCTCTCTCCCCATCTCTCTCTCTCTCTCGCTCTCTCCCCATCTCTCTCGCTCTCGCTCTCGCTCTCTCTCTCGCTCTCGCTCTCTCCCCATCTCTCTCTCCCCATCGCTCTCTCTCTCTCTCTCTCTCTCTCTCTCTCTCTCTCTCTCTCTCTCTCTCTCTCTCTCTCTCTCTCTCTCTCTCTCTCCCCATCTCTCTCTCTCTCCCTCTCCTCAGACAGCGGCTCTGAAGGGCCCGTCCAGCGTTGGAGTGACGAGGGTATTTTCTTTGGGAAGGAAGACGAAGAAAAAACAAAAAAAAACCTCCAACCTGCAAATTTCTCGACGTCCCAATCTCAAACAGTTGGAGCCGTGACAGCCTTCGTATTCACTTTATTATTATGATTACTATTGATATTGGTATTATCCTTCCATGGATGGAGCTGCAGTATTGCAATCTTAATTAACTTGAGATGGAGAGGGGGAGAAAAAGACCAGAAGGAGAAAGAGGGAGGGCGAGAGAGAGAGTGAGAGTCGCACAGAAGAACGCTCGGGTTAGGCTTCCATCTTTCCCACCAGCCCTTGAGGGAAGGCGAACGTACCATTAAAACTAGAAGCAAGCTGGTGGGCTGTCCTCTCCACGAGCAGGATCTCTTCACCACCTCGTCCCCTGACTCTCTCTCTGTCTGCGAGACGGCGGCAACGAGGACTCATTGTGGTACCTTCTAAAGACCGAGACGCCCTTATCCCCCGGCCTAATGAGCGTCATTTCCCTCTCCCCCCCCCCCCCCCCCCCCCCCCGGAACATCATAGCAAACGAGGCAACGGAGGACTAATAAAATAACACATATCTTACAGACATTTGAGGATTCTCCGGTTGTTACCGGAGAGTTTCGTCTCCCCAAGTCCTGTGGGGGACCTATTCGTGCAAAACCCAGGCCCACTTTCACAAAGCTTTTTGATGGCTCCCGCTGGCGACCCAGAGTCCCATCGGGCTGTCGTGGCGCTCAGGGCAGAGACACAAACCTTATGAGGCCCGTTGCGTTTCTTGCAATGGTGTGCAAGTGCGATATTGAGAAGTCATCTTACATTTGAGTCCCAGCTGTGTAGTACTGTGTCCCATCATCCCAATGAGAGGTAGACACACACACACACACACACACACACACACACACACACACACACACACACACACACACACACACACACACACACACACACACACACACACACACACACACACACACACACACACACACACACACACACAGTGTCTTGGAGGTGAAGGCTCTGGTCTTTGCCAAAACCCCTGCCAAGCTACTATACCTCCTGGATGCAGTGCTGTCCATCGAGAGACCACGACCCTCCAGTGTGCTCCAGGCCCTCCTCAGAGTGGATGTTATCCACATCCGCTATCTCTAACGGATCAAGAATCCCTCCTATTGGCAGATGGATCATTCCTCTCACCCGCCCCCACCCACACACACAGACACACACAGACACACACAGACACACACAGGTGTGACTATATTTCTGTTCTCTTCTCTCTCACCTCCATTGTAATATCCCTGTATACATATCAGCATACATATGTAAGCCTGTGCTTTTCACAGGCACACTTCTCTCTCCTCAAAGCCAGGTGCATATGTGATGCATCGATGGCGTAAAATTGTTAACAAACATTTGAGTCAAACCACAAATTGCTACGCTCTGATTTAAATTTGTACACGTCATCCTGTAGGAGACCCTTTTTTTTTTAATCCAAAGCCAAGCTGGCCAAAATCAAGGCAATACAATCAAGATCATTTAATGCAGTGAAACGCGGAAACGTGTCTCCACTCCGACAAGTTTTGTGGGTGCCGTGTTCCGACGTTGAAGCCGAGCTTTCCTTCCTTCTGCCTCTGCAGCACCTCTCCATCGCTAACGGCAACATCCAGGTGGACGCCTCCTTCATGCAGACACTGTGGAGCGTTCAGCCCACCTGCTCCGCCAGCAACGTGGCCGTAGGCAAGTTCGACACCACAGACACCCACCACGTCGTCCTCACGCTACGTCAGGTCAATTTGACCACGCCTTTTTGGCAAAAAAACCAATGACTTCTCATTTGAAAAGTGAATCATTTAGGTCACGTCACTCATGTAAACAATCGGTCGTTGCGGAGGTTGCATTGACGGTTTTCACTGTACTTTTGCGTACTACACGTCAAGTTTTCCATGGGTTCTCCTTCAGGCTTCCTCATCGGGGGTCATGTGATGCGCCTGTGCCACGGTCACGACGAGAGCCTGACCATCCCGGCGGCGGACAAGAGCGACAAGGAGCAGAGGTTGGTTGCTCTTAACGTTGTTGTTGCAGTGAAAAGAAAAAAGCCGCTCTGATCCTTCAGAGGCGGGTAACGATGAGAGAAAGACCCCGGGCTCAGCCAGCTGTGCGGCAGCCCTTCAGAGGGGTTGCGTTCGACTCGAGACGTAATGAACTAACGGTCCCAGTTAGTTTCAGGCTTTGTTTTCTAGACGCGTCAATAAATAAGACTCGATTTCACGGTGTCTTCAAGCTGCCTCGTGTCGGGAAGGAAGGGAAGGGAAGGGATGGTAGGGAGGAGTGATTTATAACCGGCCCGGAGGAAAACATTCCTTCCGTCGAGATGAGAAAGGCTGAGTCGTCACTCAACCTGCGGCTGTCAATCCGTCCGCTCCGAGCACGAGAGCCTCCACCGAAAGACGCCTTCCCCTTACAGCGGAGTTAAGCGTAGCGCTGTTGTGCGTCACTCGGCAGGAAGCGTCTGTTTGTCCACCACAGGATGAAATACTTATCTCTCTCTCTCCCCCTCCCCCCCTGGAAGAAGAAGGGGGGATCTTTCATTATTATGTGCGGCACTTTCACATCTTTGTCGTCCCCCAGCTTAACCCACAGCAATGTTCGATAAGATAATTTTTTAAATGAGCATGTGGCACCGTATGTTATCAGTTTACAATTTACCATTCAAAGGTCCGCTCGTGACCCTCCCCCCCCCCCCCCCCCCCCCTTCTGCTGCCCTCCCCAGGATAGTGAACTATGAGGCGGGGAAAGGAGCCTCCAAGGCTCGCTCGCTCTGGAGGATAGAGCCCCTCAGAATCAGGTGAGATCATACACACACACACACACACACACACACACACACACACACACACACACACACACACACACACACACACACACACACACACACACACACACACACACACACACACACACACAGTGTCTTGGAGGTGAAGGCTCTGGTCTTTGCCAAAACCCCTGCCAAGCTACTATACCTCCTGGATGCAGTGCTGTCCATCAAGAGGCCACGACCCTCCAGTGTGCTCCAGGCCCTCCTCAGAGTGGATGTTATCCACATCAGCTATCTCTAACGGATCAAGAATCCCTCGTGTTGGCAGATGGATCATTCCTCTCACCCGCCCCCACACACAGACACACACAGACACACACAGACACACACAGACACACACAGACACACACAGACACACACAGACACACAGACAGACACACAGACACACACAGACACCCGCCCCCACACACAGACACACACAGACACCCGCCCCCACACACAGACACACACAGACACACACAGACACACACAGACACACACAAACACACACAAACACACACAGACACACACACACAGACACACACACACAGACACACACACACAGACACACACAGACACACACAGACACACACACAGACACACACACACAGACACACACAGACACACACACAGACACACACACAGACACACACACAGACACACACACACACAGACACACATAGACACACACAGACACACACACAGACACACACAGACACACACACACACACAAACACCTGGACGGTGTGAGCTTCTTCTTTGTAATTAAGCGTCGAAAGATCAGAAGGCATGTGGTGTGGCGGCGGCTACGCCGGTATGATGACGTCAGGGGAGGCGTTTTATTTATAGAACCGCTTCCCTCCACGCCGATTCCTCACGTCCAATTAGGCGACCGGGATTGTGCAGCGGCAGCGGTATCCGCCGATCCGTCTCTGCCGTCTTTTCTTGTCTCAATTTCCCCGGCCGTTTGTCGTCTTCCGCTCTGGCGCACACATTCTGTTGGTGTTTATCCATGTGTTTCTATGGGGTTTGAGTGTGGGGGGCGGGGGAGGGGGGGGGGGGGGGGTTGTCATATCTTCAGCTGGGTCTCGCCGGAGCTAGCTGTCACTCGCCCTTCACTTTAAAACCTCCCAGGCGTTTCCTCTGCAGGCAGGCGGTGCTAAGCTTCGGAAAAAGCGCTGTCAGCGTTATCCTCTGAAATGTTCCATGGTGGCAACTGAAAAAAATAAAAAAAGGCCCCGTGGATACGATCAGTTTTAAATGTGGAGGATAACCACCGCTAAGACCACGTCCAAACACTGCAAAGTGTCAAAGAATGGCTCAAAATGCACCATCGCTTGCGAGCATACATACCCGGATCCTTCCTCCTAGCGCATCCTCTTATCACTTTTTACGAGCGTCTTTCTAAGTAGATTGTCTAATTAAATTAGGTAGATATTGTTCTATTGTTTACTTATTGTACTTTTAGCTTATTGTACTTTTACCTGAACTTATTGTACTTTTACCTGAGCACTGGCTCAGTTCTTCGAGACTTCGTTAGGAGTGAAATGCACTTTTGACTTAAAATAACTTAAAACTCTGGTGACGAGTTGTTCTCTTACCTACCTTTGTTGAATAACACTTTGGATAAGCGTCTGCTAAATGACTGTAATGTAATGTAATATGTCAATATTTATGACACTTTGTCTAAACTCTTAACAAACCTACAACATAGTTGGCAAAACTGTTTATAGTATGGTTAAAAAAAAACATATTTGCATACTCAATTTACACGAATGCTATACCAAAACACTGCATACATGCCTCAAAATCAAATGATATTTAAACACTAGCACTAGTTTTCTTCCAGCAAGGATATTTAAGTCAATCAAAGCACAGTGACCTACACTATATGAACTGCAGATGGTATTTCAGAAGATACGTTATCTGACCAGTGCCAGTCCAACCTTTATACGGTTATAATGTTAGAATAATTATGAGCAGTACTTTCTTTTGAAGTTGGAATTGAATTGCATTTTTCCTTTTTCCAGTAAAATGTCATACCAAAACAGAATGACTCCTCTTTACTTTAGAAAATGTAAAATGCAACCGGAACATAGAAAGCCATAGAAATACTGCAGTAAAGGACTTTATTAGTTCATTAATAAACGGGTGACTGCAAAAGTATAGTTTTGATGTCAAACTGCTGTTCACTGTATGTTTCTAGTAATATATGTGAGATTTTAAATGTATGTATGTTTAGCAAAGTTTAAATGGAGTGTGGGAGCACTGGCGGTGCGAAAAATTAATGAAAGTAATGTGACCATGTGTTAATTGAATGCCTTTTGTGTCTTATAAATAGCAAATGCTATTTACGCTGTGGTGTGAAAATGTGTCTTTACATCAGTCACTTAGCAGACACTTGTGTCCAAAGCCACTCGCACAATGGTGCGTTCAACAAAGGAAGGTAAGAGAACAACTCGTCACCAGAAGTCAAAAGTGCATTTCATTCCTGACAAGTCTTCAAGAACTGAACCAGTGCTCGGGTAAAAGTACAATAAGTTGGCAACAATCAAACAATACTAAAACAAAACTAGCTAATAATCGACTTAGTAAGACGCTAGTAAAAAGTGATAAGAGGACGCGCTAGGGGGATGGATCTAGGTAGTGTTTCCTGAAGAGGTGAGTTTTCAGCCTGCAGCGAAACGTCTCTCGGAAGATCAGCTTCAAAATGGATTGAAGGGTTTTAGAAAAACTGGAAAATGTCCAAATGATTCAACTTTGAGATGATCATGTGGAGAAACGCCATGATTTCACAGTCTCTTGATTAGGATTTCGGTCTGACCCGTCGATGGTAACCGCTGTGTTTTCAACTCTTTGCTTCGTTCAGTTGGAGCGGGAGCCACATCCGCTTCGGCCAGTCCTTCCGTCTCCGCCACCTCTCCACGGGCCACTACCTGGCCCTGACGGAGGACCGCGGGTTGGTGCTGCAGGACCGCGAGAAGTGCGACACCAAGGCCACCGCCTTCTGCTTCAGGTCTTCCAAGGTCAGCCCATATGTCTATCTCTATGATAACAGCAACACCGTTGTGTAGGGGGGGAGGGGGGAAACAAAATGTTGACATGCAGACATGATGATGTCCGACCATGATATGATGCTTTCATCACAGTATCCCAACACCTAATAGCTAATAACCTAGTCTGGTTCTACCAGTCTCGCTCTCTCTCTCTTTGTGAGGTCTTCTCAGTCCCTTTCTCAAGAGAGTCTGGCTTTTCGGCTTAAGCAGTTGATTTGAAAGCCGTGCCTTCAGCCAATCGGACTACAAATACAACGGCATTACCGATTGGTCCGTCCGTCAGCAGGGCGGGGTCAGAGAGCAATCGGCGAATCCCAGACCTCTACAAGGAATTGGTTATTTTGGCGGGAGGGCCGGCTCTCGCCATTCATTTCCCAAACTCAAACTGAAAATAACTCCTTTTATGTTTTAATGTTGCCGTAAAAAGAACAAATCGAATCAAGTGGACGACGGCTGTTTTGTATTCCTCTTCTGTGACAGCCCTCTGAAACACTTACAGTACAGTAAGTTAGCCTTCTACGTCTTCCTTTAGATCGTCGGAAAATAGTTGCGCGTCGTTATCTCGGCGTAAATGTTGCAGTTTTTCGGCTTTTCCTGCCGTTTCTACCGAAGACACTTTGCCGTACCGGTCGGGATCGCAATCGTGCCATGACGTACCCCGGGAGCGGCCGTACAGGCGGTTTTAACGGCTTTAACCTTCTTTGTGTTCACCCGCTGTGTGTGTTTCCTCCCACCCTGCCCGTGTGTCTTTGGCGCGCTCTGTGTCTCTCTCACGCCCACACACACACACCCCCCAACACCCCCCCTCTCCTCGGCGCTCACGCTCCACGCTCTCAGCCGCGCCCACGTCTCCAGCTCCACCACCGGTCCGTTTTTTTTAATTGGTCCTAAAATATCCATCAAACGCCCGAAACAACAGAGAAGCGAGCCGAACGTAAACGAAACAGAGAGTCCACGGTGTTCTTAAAATAGCTCAATGCCCTTTCCTTTGTTATTAGATTCTAAAAATACAATAATCTCGACTTCCTCTCGTTTGTGTGCGTGGGATTCTACTCTACTGTTTTCTCCTCCTTGTAAATACTTGTGTGGCGTGGCCTTCCCCTCCCCTCTGACCCTGAACAAACTGAAATGTGGTCCAAGAAACCGAGTGTGCCTGAGTCTCCTTGCGTTGAACACAGTGTTTGCTAATGGGGTCTCGGCGACCTCCCGTCGGCCATAATCAGCAGGACCCATCCGTTTTCCAGAATTGGAAAGTCCTTTTGCCTCCAGTACAGCTTATCGCCTAGCGGCAGAGAACGCATTATTCTCTCGCAATGTATTTACACCATCACAAGCATCCCTCATTTTCTATAACCCTGCGTGTGTGTGACTGCGATTTTCCCATTTGTGTGTTGATGATGATGATGATGATGATGACGGCAACAGGAAAAAGGCGACTCGGGGCCGAAGAGGGACATCGAGGGCATGGGCGCGCCGGAGATCAAGTACGGAGACTCGGTCTGCTTCGTCATGCACGTGGCCACGGGCCTGTGGCTGTCCTACCAGGCGCCCGACGCAAAGTCGTCCCGCCTCGGACCCCTGAAGAGAAGGGTGAGTTTGTGTTTTGGCTCTCTTACCGTTGTTCATGCCCAGCCGTTCAAAAGGCATGGTCCCCCCCATGGGGCGGAGCTCTGGACTGGGGGGCCCTGAGGAGCAAGCTATTGGCAGATCTGAGGGTGCGGGTGGTGGTTTGTGCAGTAATGAGGTCTTGTAGATGGAGAGGTACATAACCATTTATGCATTTGTGTGTAAGTAACAGGATTTTGTAGTCGATCCTGAATGAGACCGGAAGCCAGTGCAATGAAAACATTGTCATGTTTTCGAAATTTCATCGGGATCCTGGTGAAATTTCATTAACATGAGCATATAACACACTCTTATTGGGATATAACACTGACATTCATTGGGACACAATGTTCATGCGCTATTCTTGGTCCTGTGTTGTTAGACAGTCGCATGATTGAGCAACTGTCAACAGAGGACTAGTGTTCCTTATCTTTTAATAGTATAAGCAGGGTAGAAAATCACCACCCGCCAATCCAATCCACCAGACACAGGTGGCCGATGGATTCAAAAGTTAGTCTGCGGTTTAACTCGGTGACATCCTGAGTTATGTCTTCTTATCTACTGTATGTCGATGAGACATCGCAGCATAGCGATAGAAAACCCCGGGAGACTGATGAGACGTAAGGGTAGAGACGTAAGGGTATCCACACAATAATGGATCTGGCATAGCGCGTACTGCACACACACACACACACACACACACACACACACACACACACACACACACACACACACACACACACACACACACACACACACACACACACACACACACACACACACACACACACACACACACACACACACACACACACACACACACACACACACACACACACACACACACACACACACCCTTCAACACAGATTTGTTGGCATTACACCCCCCCGCTCCCCGCTCCTAGTTTTACACCCCATCTGAAGGTGGAGGCCGTCCGCTGGTCTCTGGGGAGGGAGAGAGCAGAGAGGAAGATGGATGAGGCGCGGCCTGTGCCAGAACTCCCGCTACTCGTCATCTCTGGGCACGCTTCCAAGCCACCCTGAAAGGCCCAAACTTGGACACTGGTTTCCAGGTCGCCGCTGCTGCCTTGATGGAGGGAACGGATGCACCGGCTACGGTGGCTATCGGAGTTCAAGGAGAAACATCCATTTAGAGTCATTAATGTGTGTGTGTGTGTGTGTGCTTGCACCAGGCCTGCCTGCACTCAGAGGGCCACATGGACGACGGGCTGATCCTGCAACGCTGCCAGCACGAGGAGTCCAGGGCCGCACGCATCATCCGCAACGCCACACGGCTCTTCAGCAACTTCATCAAGTAAGAAGCTCTCCGTCTCTCTCTCTCTGTCTCTGTCTGTCTCTGTCTGTCTCTCTGTCTGTCTCTCTGTCTGTCTGTCTGTCTCTCTGTCTGTCTGTCTGTCTCTCTGTCTGTCTCTCTCTCTGTCTCTCTCTCTGTCTGTCTCTCCGTCTGTCTGTCTCTTTCTCGCTCTCTTTGTTTGTGTTTCTCTCTCTCTCTCTCTCTCTCTCCTCTCTCTCTCTCTCTCTCTCTCTCTCTCTCCTCTCTCTCTCTCTCTCTCTCTCTCTCTCTCTCTCTCTCTCTCTCTCTCTCTCTCTCTCTCTCTCTCTCTCTCTCTCTCTGGCTCTCTCTCTCTGGCTCTCAAGAATCAAAGGCAGTTAAAATAAAACCGATGAAAATAACTAGAGGGTCCTAAGTAGAGAGCGTACCTCAGCCACACCAAAAGTCTCCTGGATCCAAAACCCAATCAACTGTTCTTTGGCCCATAGGTAATCTATCCACCACGTTTTGTACGTTTCCATACATAACTTTTGGAGTTTGGAGCCTCCTAAAAGCCAAACAAACAAACAAGGAGTGAAAACATTATTCCGGGTGAAAGGTGGTCAGAGCGTGACTTTGCCCTTCATGTCTGGCCTCCCTGATTGATAGCGATGTGTCAGACAGGACACATCAGGGCCGCTCAGCAGACATGATGACCCCATGCAGTTGGGGCCGTTCTCATTTCCCTACCTCAAAAGGTTTCTAAATGGAAGCACTTATCCGCTACTCACTCTTTTCCCCTCGTCCCTTTTATCTGACGAACATAATCTAATATAATATGTGCCCGTATAAGAATGCGTCAAAATGAAGTGCCAGATGTTTAAAGGACCCTGCGGTGTCACGGTGAAATACTTTTGGAAACTTTGGACTACAAATATGGTTTTGATAAATGAAGAGCGAGGGCTGAAGAAGAAAAGTCCACAAAATGGCCATCTTTTGCTGTCTATTTTTTTTCTTCCTAATACAGACCAATCTTCTTAATTCTCTAGTCCTTCACAGTTAATTAGCTTTTGGCACCACAGAGACACTGAAAACCGTACATTACATTACACATGTGTTCCATTTAAAACAACCTCAAAATGTTTTGATGTTTGGTCTTTTGGTCTCCTTCAGCAGACAAGGCCGAAAGAAATGCCATATTATTTTTGGTATATGATATAATGTGGAGGAAGGAAGGGGGCCATACGGCACCAGTTCTCAGTCCACATGCAGGGCTCTATGTTAAGGTTCGTTTTTCGGGGCAAGTGGGTCACAAATTGACTTGACCCATGTACAATATTTTGCAAATATTATAATTTTTTTTATGCGTGTTTCATCTTTTACCACTTGCTCAATCGGGCTAGTGTGTGGTTTAGGTTTTTCTCGCCTGACGTGACGTTTGACTGTCCCTGGACACTAGGGCAATTGTATTGTTGAGTCCTGACATGGGGCCCTGTATTTTTGTTCATCCTTTCCCCCACCCCTCCCCTCCAGGGCTCTAGACAGCACGGCGGGCGGGGAGAGCTGCGCGGTGGTGGACTACGTGGCGGAGGTGCTCCAGACGCTGGACGACCTCATCGAGTACTTCAAGCAGCCCGACTCGGAGCTGGAGCACGAGGAGAAGCAGGGCCTGCTCCGTTCCCTCATCAAGCGCCAGGACCTCTTCAAGGAGGAGGTGAGGAGGCGATAGGGGAGGGAGGAGGAGGTGATGGGGGAGGGAGGAGGAGGAAGAGGTGGAGGTAAGCTAGGGGACCAGGGTTGCGGAGGAGGTGCAGGAGCAGGAGGAGGAGGTGAGGAGGTGATGGGGGAGGGAGGAGGAGGAAGATGTGGAGGTAAGATAGGGGACCAGGGTTGCGGAGGAGGAGCAGGAGCAGGGGGGGGAGGAGGAGGAGGTGAGGAGGTGATGGGGGAGGGAGGAGGAGGAAGAGGTAAGATAAGGGACAAGGGTTGCGGAGGAGGTGCAGGAGCAGGGGGAGGGTGAGGAGGTGATGGGGGAGGAAGAGGTGGAGGTAAGATAGGGGACCAGGGTTGCGGGGGGGGGGGGGGGGAAAGAAAGAGGAGGGGTTTTTGTTGTAATGTTTTCTTTCTGAAAGTGTGCATAACAATGTGCTGCACACAGCAGAAAAACACAATCGAACTTGAACTGTATACTATTTTGGTATTGAGTGGCACCATGCAATGTACTGTGTACACATACTGTCTCTAAATCTCTAAGTTTCTAAATGGTCACGTGGCTAAAATTGTCAGTGTCACATCACACGGTGATGTCCCACCCAGATCTACGACTGATAGATCTGTCTACCTGCCAGCCAGCCTACCGACCGGTGCACTGATCAATCCGTTGTAGTGGCTCATCACACTCACAACCCCTTTAAATCTCCCAAATGCAACAAAAAGTAAACGGCAAATCAAATCTTAATCAGAATGCCTTTATTGTCATTGTATGAAACACAATCTTCTAGCGATCTTCACGGACACTCTTACAAACAAACAGGGCATGCTGATGCTGCTGTCAAAGTGCATCGACCGCCTCAACCTGTATGACAGTGCCGCGCACTTCGCCGAGACGGCGGGCGAGGAGGCGGGCGAGGCCTGGAAGGATATACTCAACCTCATGTATGAGCTCCTCGGTAAGCACCGTCTGTCTGTCATCCTCCTGTATAAGGAGGCTCCTCCGATAAGCACCGTCTGTCTGTCTGTCTGTCTGTGTCTGTCTGTCTGTCTGTTCTTTTATCCAAAGCGCTTTACAAGTCATGCCTCACATTCACCCATTCATACACACATTCACCCATCAACTGCGGAGTCAGCCATGCAAGGTTTGGGTTAGGGGTCTTGCTCAGGAAAATTGACCCTTTTGCTAGGAGGAGCCGGGGAATCGAACCAGCAAGACTGCTCTACCTCCTGAGCTACGACCACCCCAATCATCCCAATGTTCAATCGTTGCATCCGTCCGTATTCAGTTCGGGTAGGTTCCCACTGTCGTGCGATCCGTTACGAACGCCACGGTTGGCCATTCGCAGCTGATCGTGGAATTTCTCGGAGATTTCAGGTTTGGATACGAGGTGATGCGAGTCGATGCGTTCTGATACGATTTGTTGCGCTCTGATGCGATCTGGTCACGATTTGTCAATTTCAGGTGTCACAATCTGTCACGGTCTGATCTCCCGTTCAGATACGATCACATACGTTCCGATCGGATTGTTTCGATCGAGTCCACGATTGGGTCTCGATCTGACACAATCACCACGATCGGGTTCCCCGAATTGGGACGATCTGGTACGTGCAGATATGTTCCGATACGTTCATCACGAACCGATGCGCTCCGTTACCATAGGATACGATTGTGGTCGCGATGTCTTTCACGCTCATGATCAAGGGTGATCACGATTTGAGCTACGACTGGACCCCGACGGGTATATATACAGCCCGACTGACCATGGACTTCATTGTTTCTTGAACTTTTACAGAGTGAAGAGGGAGATCGTGGGAGATCGCAACACATCTCAACAGAGCGTGGTGTTTGTCTTGTCTAAGATCGATCCCGATCACCACCATTTGGAAGCACTATTAGATGCGATCTGTCGCGCTTTATTACGATGCAATACGATCTGATACGATGATCCCGATTGACAATTTATCGTGTTGATGGTAGCTAAATGTTGAACCGTTTCTGAAAAGTTTCTACGATTACCCGATTGCCACGACTGACCTCAAGAGCTGATGAGAACCCGATAGGATCACCACGATTACTCCACGATTAAGACCACGATTTCAATCGTGCCACGAATCGTGATAGTGGGAACGTAGCATTAGGGAGATCAAAATCAGAATGCCTTTATTGTCATTTTACGGGTACGACAACATTTAAATCTATTTTAGGGATATAGAGGAGATATATTACTGAGGGGAGAGGAGACCCAACGGTCTGTCTGAGGCAGGCCCCGGGTCGTCCTTCGTGACCACCTGTGTGACTTTGTGTGTGTGTGTGTGTGTGTGTGTGTGTGTGGGTGTGTGTGTGTGTGTGTGGGCCTTGCTGCGACAGCCTTGCCGTTCACCTTGTCTTCGGGAAAGATAATGAAACAATGTCAACCCCTCCAACGCTGCTGTCTCTCGGCTCCCGGCCCCATCTGGAGACCGCAGCTGGTGACCACAGCGATGTAGTGCCATCGTTTGTGGTCGTTCATAACAAGAGAAGGAATAGAACACGAGAGAACGAACGGATAGAACGGAGAGAGACGGACGAAGTCTGTGACCAAACACCCGTTTTTACAACTTTTTTGCATGTCCTTGTCGTCCCAGAGGGTGACGGATGGCCTCGTCTGCACCCGCCCCTAACTCATTCGTAACGGGCTGCCGAGGCGAGGTGTCCAGGCGCTACCAGTACTGCCAGACACACAGAGTGGCAGATAATGTGACCCTCAGAGAAGTTAGACAGACCCCCCCACAACGCTCATCATCCCTCAGCTCCCGTGCGCACTTGCATCCACATGCACCCACGCATGCATGCACATGAACACACACACGCACATTGAGGAAAAATGTTATCCTCCACAAAAACCTATCCACCACACATGCCTGTAAGCCCACACAGAGGTCACCCCTGAGGAGTTTCTTGTGATGAATTAGCAGTTTTGTTGGTCTCCAAATCGCTCCTCTCTTCCCTCGCCTATCGTCTTCTCTCTCTCTCTCCTCCCCTCCTGCTCCCTTCCACTCCTCCTCTCCTCCCTCTCCTTCATTTCCTCTCTCCTCTCCTTGTCCGTCTTCTCCTCTCCCCTCTCCTTCTCTTCCTCTCTGCCTCCCGTCCTCTCCTTTCCTCTCTCTTAATTGTGTCGCTCTCCTCTCCTTGTCCGTCCCCTCCTCTCCTCCTCTCCCTCCCCTCCTCTCCTTCTCTCCCTCTCCTCTCTCCTTCTCTCCCTCTCCAACTGTAACTGTTTAGACATGCACTTGGATGTGACTTCTTCACCACCGCTGTGACTTTGGTTCACAAGAATGCATTTAAAATGATGAATATCAATAAAAACACATTCACTGTCTTGGACAGTGAACTTCCCGTTCACCTTGGTGAGCATTCTCTTCTCTCTCTGTCTGTCTGTCTGTCTGTCTGTCTGTCTGTCTGTCTGTCTCTCTCTCTCTCTCTCTCTCTCTCTCTCTCTCTCTCTCTCTCTCTCTCTCTCTCTCTCTCTCTCTCTCTCTCTCTCTCTCTCTCTCTCTCTCTCTCTCTGTCTGTTTTTCTTTGTCTCTCTCTCTCTCTCCGCATGCTTGTATTGACGGATGGCTGTTCACACACAGTGGCAGAATTAGGAGAGATTGAACAACCATCAGTATTCATGTTGCAGTAAGGCGCCAGCGTAATGGTTCTCTCTCCCCAGCACTATCTTCCTCCCCCCGGCACCCCTGGGGTGCTGGTGGTGAGAAATGAGACAGCAGTGTAATGAAGGGACATCATAATGTCACCTCTGTGGGGTGCGGAATAGACAATCCCTCATGAGGGGGGGGGGGTCAGAGCTCGGAGCTTGGCCAGCCATTCGTATTTTGCACGCAATAAACGTTGCTATAAGCTATAAGATAATCTATCTGTGCGAGACTTATGAAATCATGAATTAGCAATGCCCGAACGTGAACTCTGTGGAAGTCCTTAAGTCACCTTTGACCCGTTTGGTCTGTTTTTTGTCCCAGCTTCTTTGATCCGTGGCAACAGGACCAATTGCACCCAGTTCTCCCGGAGATTGGACTGGCTGGTGGGCAAGCTGGAGAGACTGGAGTCGTCATCAGGTAGCGTAGCAACAGCAACAACAATATACAACCTCACTAGTATGGATCTAGGGTGACGCTGTTTGTGGTACGTGAGTCCACGCAACATCAGCATCAGAATCAGAATCTCCTTTATTGTCATTGTACAAGTGAAAACTAAATTGTCTTACAATACACATTTTTTCGAAAAAGTAAAGTAAAGTAAATAATCAGCTAAATAAAATTGTGTATGCATACTTTTTTGTCATTGTATTGCACTCTGAGATTCTTGTGAATGAAAAGTGCAAAACAAATAAAAGGCATTATTATCATTATACATTGTGGTGGCTATGTACAGTCATGCAAATTGTTGGACAGTGTAGTTTGGCATATGGCACTGGGGTTAGAAACTGTTCTTGAGTCTATTATGTAGTGCATTATGTCAAAGAAAATAATATCACTGAACCCCGACAGGAATCCTGGAGGTCCTCCACTGCATCCTGGTGGAGAGCCCCGAGGCGTTGAACGTCATACAGCGAGAGCACATCAAGTCCATCATTTCCTTGCTTTACAAGCACGGCCGCAACCACAAGGTAGGTGCTGCTGCTGGTGCTGCTGGTGGTGGTGGTGGTGGTGGGTGACGGTGTTTTTAGATGGACCTGAAGATCTACTGGTCCATTGATCTACTGTGCGCAAACTTACAGCCTGCTTTGAGATAATTGCTGCGGGTGCCTAATGACCTCGCGCTACACCCGTATAAAAACGATACGCAAACCCCCCCCCCCCCCCCCCCTGTCAACAACTACAGACGCAAACCCTCCCCTCTCCCCCTGTCAACAACTACAGACGCAAACCCTCCCCCCTCTCCCCCTGTCAACAACTACAGACGCAAACCCCCCCTCTCCCCCTGTCAAAAACTACAGACGCAAACCCTCCCCTCTCCCCCTGTCAACAACTACAGACGCAAACCCTCCCCCCCTGTCAACAACTACAGACGCAAACCCTCCCCCCTCTCCCCCTGTCAACAACTACAGACGCAAACCCTCCCCCCTCCCCCTGTCAACAACTACAGACGCAAACCCCCCCTCTCCCCCTGTCAACAACTACAGACGTAAACCCTCCCCCCTCTCCCCCTGTCAACAACTACAGACGCAAACCCTCCCAATCCCCCTGTCAACAACTACAGACGCAAACCCTCCCCCCTCTCCCCCTGTCAACAACTACGGACACACCCCCCCCCCCCCCCCTCTCCCCCTCAACAACATCTAAAGAGGCAAACTATATATAGTTAGACTCCGAAGCACTGTCTACCCATCACTCCAATGGTTTCTGACAGCCCTGTTATTATATATTGAGGGCTCCATCCGGTGGTCTGCGTCACACACACCAAGTGTCATGGTCTCCGATGTTCATCTGATGTTTTTCTTCTTACTTCTTTGCCGTCAAGCCTCGGAGCTAAACGTGGGCTCTGAAAGACTCCCTTGTATTGAGTTACAGCGCGGCCGTGCCTCAACCACATGGCTCAGCGTGTTCCTTACATTCAGTTAAGCTGTGTCAACACATTTGGGACAACAACCGCTCCCCCCCCCCCCCCCGTCTGTTTATTTAATGGTCCATTCCTTCACAATTAAAATTGGTTTAGTTTGCCCCGTAAGCAACTGTCATTGTCTCCCACGCCCTTCCCCCTTCTCTTCCCATCCCTCTATAATCAGAATAATAATGATTCCTTGCATCCATATGTAGACACCCCAATGGCTTTAGTGTGTGTGTGTGTGTGTGTGTGTGTGTGTGTGTGTGTGTGTGTGTGTGTGTGTGTGTGTGTGTGTGTGTGTGTGTGTGTGTGTGTGTGTGTGTGTGTGTGTGTGTGTGTGTGTGTGTGTGTGTGTGTGTGTGTGTGTGTGTGTGTGTGTGTGTGTATCACATCGACTAAGCTACCTCCCTCGTCCATCCCCTCCGTCTCTCCCTCTCTCTACGTAAATGGACTGCATTTATATAGCGCTTTTCTAACCAGTGCGGCCACTCAAAGCGCTTTACAAGTCAAGCCTCACATTCACCCATTCATCCACCGACGGCGGAGTCAGCCATGCAAGGAGACAGCCAGCACGTCAGGAGCAGTTAGGGTTAGGGTGTCTTGCTCAAGGACACCTCGACAGTTTTTGCTAGGAGGAGGCGGGGATCGAACCAGCGACCTTCCGGTTGTGAGGCCTACATCCCTCCTGAGCGAGGACAACAACAAAGTCTCAACAGTCGTGACGTCTGCAGCCCGAGCGGGTCCCGCGGGTGCACATAGCGCCACACCATGTCACTTCATAAAAACACTAAGCTCCTGAGGCTCTAACAAGCCCTGTGCAGGGGTCCCAGCCGCTGGTGTAAACAAAGACTGGAGTCTGGTTTCGCCGTACAGTCACGGACGCTCCTAAATAGAATAATCCAAAACAAACAAAAACGAATCAACGCCCTGGTATCGGATGACTTTCCGTTTCCCCGGCAACAACATCCCAGCAATGCCGTGTTGAACAGTGCCCGCGATCCGCTTATGTGGGGTCTGGTTTTGGCGTGCCACCCTGTTTAAAACAACCGGCGCTGACCAGGGCCGGTGGCGGCATGCGGTGTTCTGTGGCCCAATGCGGCGGCGGGAGCCATCGTGGTGGTGTTGAAACAAGATGACGAGGTGCCCCCCCCCCCCCCCCCCCCCTGTGAGACTCAATGCGTCTTAAAGAACGTTGGGAACAAATGACAAAATACCAAGGGGGCCACTGCAGATGATTGCTTTTTCTTGCAGTGTTTCATTCTTTCTTTCTTTGTGTTCTCTTTCCTTCTGCTCTTTTCTCGTTATTTTTGTTTGTGTCCCCTTTGTGTCCTAGATCCTAGACGTCCTGTGCTCTCTGTGCGTCTGTAACGGGGTGGCGGTCCGAGCCAATCAGAATCTGATCTGTGACCACCTGCTGCCCAAACGGGATCTGCTCCTGCAGACACGATTGGTCAATGACGTCCAGAGGTACACACCGCAGGAGGCGCTTTTCCGGGGATGATTGACGGATGTGTCGTCTCTGTAAGCGGATGTGTACCGACCTCTTTCGTCTGTCCCCCCCCCCCCCCCCCCCCCCCCCTTTTCTCTCCAGCATGCGACCCAACATCTTCCTGGGCGTGGCGGAGGGCTCGGCCCAGTACAAGAAGTGGTACTTTGAGCTGATGATCGACCAGGTGGACCACTTTGTCACCAGCGAGCCCACGCACCTGCGTGTGGGCTGGGCCAACACGGCGGGCTACGCCCCCTACCCCGGGGGAGGGGAGGGCTGGGGGGCCAACGGCGTCGGGGACGACCTCTACTCCTACAGCTTTGACGGACTCCAGCTCTGGTCAGGTGGGCTGGTACCCGGGATGCTTCTGGTCGTTGCAAAAGGGCATATTCTGTATATAGATATATATATAGATATATATAGTATATGTATATATAGAGAGAGAGAGAGAGAGGGAGAGAGAGAGAGATCTGCTGTCATCGTTAACGGGTTGATGACGCTCATGACTAATTTAACCTTAACGTGCTATTTATTATTTAAACCACACAATTAATTCACACACACAGAAAATTGTTGATACTAATATATATACATACTTTGTGTGTATATATATGTATATATATATATGTATGAATGTACATACATGTACATACAGTGCATACATGTACTACCCCCCCCCCCCCCCCCCCCCCGTACAACATTAGACTTCTGGAATAATGTCCCTTTGAAGTGTCACCCCCCCCTCCCCACCCAGAGACCCTTAGTCAACAACTCCAACACACACACACACACACACACACACACACACACACACACACACACACACACACACACACACACACACACACACACACACACACACAGCACCTGTCTTGTGCTTATCACCTTCTTCACCCCGCTGCAACGTACCTCACCTTACGTCTGACCTTTTGCATACTCCTCTCCTCTCTCTTTGTTTTGTCTCCCTCCCGCACTCTCCCTTGCTTGTCTGCTCTCCCTCTGTCTGTCTGTCTGTGTATGTCTGCTCTCTATGTCTCTCTGTCTGTCTGTCTGTCTGTTTGTCTGTCTGCTCTTCCCCTGTCCTCTGTGTCTGTCTGTCTGTCTGTCTCTCTGTCTGTCTGTCTGTCTATTTGTCTCTGTGTATGTCTGCTCTTCCCCTGTCCTCTCTCTCTGTCTCTCTGTCTGTCTGTCTGTCTGTCTGTCTGTCTGTCTGTCTGTCTGTCTGTCTGTCTGTCTGCGGTCCAGGTCGGATCCCCCGGGCCGTGGCCTCCATCAACCAGCACCTGTTGAACTCTGACGACGTGGTGAGCTGCTGCCTGGACCTGGGCGCCCCCAGCATGTCCTTCCGGATCAACGGGCAGCCCGTCCAGGGCATGTTCGAGGACTTCAACGTGGAGGGCTTCTTCTTCCCCGTCGTCAGCTTCTCCGCCGGCATCAAGTGAGATGCACGCACACATGAATAAATGCATGAAAAGACACCGGGTACCACAGTCACTTGGATAACCCACAATGCTGTTAGTTCCAGGGGAGGCAGACCAGTGTCAGACGCTACTTCAATCCCAACCGTCCTAACCAAAACATACATTAAACATACATTATGTCAAAAACAAAACTAAAACAAAACAGGCAACTCATTCTGTGTGTCCGTTTTTTATGTCACCGTTTCACTGTGTTTTTGAATTGGTTCTTTTCTGTATGGTTGACATATTCCTTATTCATTTATCCCTAATTATGTATATTTATTCGATGCAAAGCACACCTTGTCGACTAATGCTAACCAATAGCTTCATTGATTGTACCTTGCTTTGTCTCAAGCTCTTTTTCTCCTCCTTGAGCCCAAAGCATACAGAGTCAGATCTTCCCCTCACGTTTGTAGCGCCACATGACTCATAAATATAATGATGATTGTTTTAAGGGAACCAAAAGAAAGCCTCAAATAGACGTTTAATAGTCTATTTTTGGCGCTGAAATTCCAACACGCTTTCCCTCTTCACCCCCCCATCCCCCCCCCCCCCCCCCCCCTCAGAGTGCGCTTCCTGTTGGGCGGTCGCCACGGAGACTTCAAGTTCCTGCCGCCCGCCGGCTACTCCCCGTGCTACGAGGCGCTGCTGCCCAAGGAGAAGATGTGCGTGGAGCCGGTGAAGGAGTACAAGAGGGACCACGAGGGCGTCCGCGACCTGCTGGGCACCACCCACTGCCTCTCCCACGCCTCCTTCATCCCCACGCCCGTGGACACCAGCCAGGTGAGAACCACCAGGGAGCCCAGGGGGTCCACTTGGGGTCCAGTGGTCTAGTCCAGGGGTTCCCAAACCTTTCAGCCCGCAACCCCCAAAATAACAGAGCTAGAGACTGGCGACCCCCCACTATCACCGACGGGGGGGGGGGGGTAATCCCTCATCGTGAAGTCCAACAGGGGGGGGGGGGTAATCCCTCATCGTGAAGTCCAACGGGGGGGGGGGGTAATCCCTCATCGTGAAGTCCAACGGGGGGGGGGGGGGGGTAATCACCACATCGTGAAGTCCAAGGGGGGGGGGGGGTAATCGCCACATCGTGAAGTCCAAGGGGGGGGGGGGGGGGGGGTAATCACCACATCGTGAAGTCCAAGGGGGGGGGGGGTAATCGCCACATCGTGAAGTCCAAGGGGGGGGGGGTAATCGCCACATCGTGAAGTCCAAGGGGGGGGGGGGTAATCCCTCATCGTGAAGTCCAACAGGGGGGGGGGGTAATCCCTCATCGTGAAGTCCAACAGGGGGGGGGGGTAATCCCTCATCGTGAAGTCCAACAGGGGGGGGGGGGTAATCCCTCATCGTGAAGTCCAACGGGGGGGGGGGGGTAATCCCTCATCGTGAAGTCCAACGGGGGGGGGGGGGTAATCCCTCATCGTGAAGTCCAACGGGGGGGGGGGGGGGTAATCCCTCATCGTGAAGTCCAACGGGGGGGGGGGGGTAATCCCTCATCGTGAAGTCCAACGGGGGGGGGGGGGGTAATCCCTCATCGTGAAGTCCAACGGGGGGGGGGGGTAATCGCCACATCGTGAAGTCCAAGGGGGGGGGGGGTAATCCCTCATCGTGAAGTCCAACGGGAGGGGGGGGGTAATCACCACATCGTGAAGTCCAAGGGGGGGGGGGGGGGGGGGGTAATCGCCACATCGTGAAGTCAAGGGGGGGGGGGGGGTAATCACCACATCGTGAAGTCCAAGGGGGGGGGGGGGTGGGGGGGGGGGTAATCGCCACATCGTGAAGTCCAACGGGGGGGGGGGGTAATCGCCACATCGTGAAGTCCAAGGGGGGGGGGGGGGGTAATCACCACATCGTGAAGTCCAAGGGGGGGGGGGTAATCGCCACATCGTGAAGTCCAAGGGGGGGGGGGGTAATCGCCACATCGTGAAGTCCAACGGGGGGGGGGGGGTAATCACCACATCGTGAAGTCCAAGGGGGGGGGGGGGGGTAATCACCACATCGTGAAGTCCAAGGGGGGGGGGGTAATCGCCACATCGTGAAGTCCAACGGGGGGGGGGGGTAATCGCCACATCGTGAAGTCCAACGGGGGGGGGGGGGTAATCGCCACATCGTGAAGTCCAAGGGGGGGGGGGGGGGGTAATCACCACATCGTGAAGTCCAACGGGGGGGGGGGGTAATCGCCACATCGTGAAGTCCAACGGGGGGGGGGGGGTAATCGCCACATCGTGAAGTCCAACGGGGGGGGGGGGGTAATCACCACATCGTGAAGTCCAAGGGGGGGGGGGGGGGGTAATCACCACATCGTGAAGTCCAAGGGGGGGGGGTAATCCCACATCGTGAAGTCCAAGGGGGGGGGGTAATCGCCACATCGTGAAGTCCAACGGGGGGGGGGGGGGGTAATCGCCACATCGTGAAGTCCAACGGGGGGGGGGGGTAATCACCACATCGTGAAGTCCAACGGGGGGGGGGGGTAATCACCACATCGTGAAGTCCAACGGGGGGGGGGGGGGTAATCACCACATCGTGAAGTCCAAGGGGGGGGGGGGGGGTAATCACCACATCGTGAAGTCCAACGGGGGGGGGGGGTAATCACCACATCGTGAAGTCCAACGGGGGGGGGGGTAATCCCTCATCGTGAAGTCCAACGGGGGGGGGGGGGGTAATCCCACATCGTGAAGTCCAACGGGGGGGGGGGTAATCGCCACATCGTGAAGTCCAACGGGGGGGGGGGGGTAATCACCACATCGTGAAGTCCAAGGGGGGGGGGGGTAATCACCACATCGTGAAGTCCAAGGGGGGGGGGGGTAATCGCCACATCGTGAAGTCCAAGGGGGGGGGGGGTAATCCCCATCGTGAAGTCCAACAGGGGGGGGGGGTAATCCCTCATCGTGAAGTCCAACGGGGGGGGGGGTAATCCCCATCGTGAAGTCCAACGGGGGGGGGGGTAATCCCTCATCGTGAAGTCCAACGGGGGGGGGGGGGGTAATCCCACATCGTGAAGTCCAACGGGGGGGGGGGGGGTAATCCCACATCGTGAAGTCCAACGGGGGGGGGGGGGGTAATCCCCATCGTGAAGTCCAACGGGGGGGGGGGGGTAATCCCTCATCGTGAAGTCCAACGGGGGGGGGGGGGTAATCCCCATCGTGAAGTCCAACGGGGGGGGGGGGTAATCGCCACATCGTGAAGTCCAAGGGGGGGGGGGGGTAATCCCACATCGTGAAGTCCAACGGGGGGGGGGGGGTAATCACCACATCGTGAAGTCCAAGGGGGGGGGGGGGGGGGGGTAATCGCCACATCGTGAAGTCCAAGGGGGGGGGGGGGGTAATCACCACATCGTGAAGTCCAAGGGGGGGGGGGGTAATCGCCACATCGTGAAGTCCAACGGGGGGGGGGGTAATCGCCACATCGTGAAGTCCAAGGGGGGGGGGGGGTAATCGCCACATCGTGAAGTCCAAGGGGGGGGGGGGGGGTAATCACCACATCGTGAAGTCCAAGGGGGGGGGGGGTAATCGCCACATCGTGAAGTCCAACGGGGGGGGGGGGGTAATCGCCACATCGTGAAGTCCAACGGGGGGGGGGGGGTAATCACCACATCGTGAAGTCCAAGGGGGGGGGGGGGGGTAATCCCACATCGTGAAGTCCAAGGGGGGGGGGGGTAATCGCCACATCGTGAAGTCCAACGGGGGGGGGGGGTAATCGCCACATCGTGAAGTCCAACGGGGGGGGGGGTAATCGCCACATCGTGAAGTCCAACGGGGGGGGGGGGGTAATCACCACATCGTGAAGTCCAACGGGGGGGGGGGGTAATCGCCACATCGTGAAGTCCAACGGGGGGGGGGGGTAATCGCCACATCGTGAAGTCCAACGGGGGGGGGGGGGGTAATCACCACATCGTGAAGTCCAAGGGGGGGGGTAATCACCACATCGTGAAGTCCAAGGGGGGGGGGGTAATCGCCACATCGTGAAGTCCAAGGGGGGGGGGGGTAATCGCCACATCGTGAAGTCCAACGGGGGGGGGGGGGGTAATCGCCACATCGTGAAGTCCAAGGGGGGGGGGGGTAATCACCACATCGTGAAGTCCAAGGGGGGGGGGGGTAATCACCACATCGTGAAGTCCAACGGGGGGGGGGGGGTAATCACCACATCGTGAAGTCCAAGGGGGGGGGGGGGGTAATCCCACATCGTGAAGTCCAAGGGGGGGGGGGTAATCACCACATCGTGAAGTCCAAGGGGGGGGGGGTAATCCCACGTGAAGTCAGGGGGGGGGGGGGTAATCCCTCATCGTGAAGTCCAACGGGGGGGGGGGGGGTAATCGCCACATCGTGAAGTCCAACGGGGGGGGGGGGGTAATCACCACATCGTGAAGTCCAAGGGGGGGGGGGGTAATCCCACATCGTGAAGTCCAAGGGGGGGGGGGGGGTAATCACCACATCGTGAAGTCCAACGGGGGGGGGGGGTAATCACCACATCGTGAAGTCCAAGGGGGGGGGGGGGGGTAATCACCACATCGTGAAGTCCAAGGGGGGGGGGGGGGGTAATCACCACATCGTGAAGTCCAACGGGGGGGGGGGGTAATCACCACATCGTGAAGTCCAACGGGGGGGGGGGGGTAATCACCACATCGTGAAGTCCAAGGGGGGGGGGGTAATCACCACATCGTGAAGTCCAAGGGGGGGGGGGGGTAATCACCACATCGTGAAGGGGGGGGATGTATCGGATGGACAATATCCCTTTTTGTTAAATAATTTGAATATTAATCTTGGATAATAATGGTATAATAAAGATACAAAAACGATTTTATCTCCTACCCATCATAATATATGGCACCACAACCTTTGCATTCACGTGGTGAGAGACGCATGCTTCAAAAAACTCCCAAGAAAATCATACATATATATATTTAAAAAAAAAACACGATACTGACATTGATCAATATAAATACATACTACTCGTTCCACAACTTCCGCACTTCCACAACTACCCCTCCTTCACGATTTGATTAGTTGGACTCTTCCGCTTCTAGACACGGTGCCTGGTTCGACCAATGGTCCAATACATCACCCATCACAAATGTAACCTTCAAATATAAATGTATTTATCTATTGTGCTGATAGACAGATAATAGAGGAACTAGTCAATGCAGAGGAATGCGTGCGCTCGTACTAAAGTATAGGTCACGGGAAAGTACTTGCTCCGTAGCATAATCAACTTGGCATTAAACATCCCAGGATACATACACGTTCTGCTGTGGTAGCTAATATACTGGTGGTGTGTGGTGTGTGTGTGTTGTGTGTGTATATATATATATATATCACTACTGCACGTCTACCGCTCCGGTAAATCACCTGTAAGTACTACGGCGCAGACATTAATGAGGGAACAATGACACCGTGTAGGTTTAAGTGGGATTGTCAGCCAGGCTTAAACCCATCTGTTTCCCGTTCAAACCCCCCCCCCCCCCCCCCTCTAACCCCTCCCCATCACAGGTGGTTCTGCCGCCTCACCTGGACAACGTCCGTGACAGGCTGGCAGAGAACATCCACGAGCTGTGGGGGATGAACAAGATCGAGCTGGGCTGGACCTACGGCAAGGTAAGGCAACCACTTCGTCGTCCCCCCCCCCCCCCCCCTCCCCCTCGAGGAGACGCGAGGGAGGAAGCGGAACCCAAAGAGCGTTAAAAAAAACAACCTCCCCCCAGCCGGCATGAACCAAAAGTGAAACGGTCGACTCTGTGATTCAAGATTTTTATTTGCCATATGCAACAAGTATCAATGGAAAGCTTACTCCCCATTCCCTCCCGCAGTATGAATTTCATCAACTCAATACTGTAAAAATACTATACACAATAAACATAATAGGGAATAATAGGGACATGCAGGTGATTGAAAAACATTTAAAAAAAAGAAGTGCCAGTTGTGCAGCAGCGTCATGAGTACAGTGCAGAACAGTGAAGTAAGCTGTAATGGGTCCAGAAAGTCCAGCAAAAGTGTGATAGTGTCATGTTAATGACAATGTTGTGAGCAAGCGTGCCACAATGTCCACAGCAACGTTTGCGGCCAAACGGCGACTATAAACGCCGCGGTCCGTGCAATTCACAAGCCGCACGCCGCGACCCTGTGTTAGCGGTAACGTCCGCTCAGCACGTCGTAAATGTTGACCCTCATACCTTCACCCAAACAATGGCATGCCGGTTAGGCAGCACACACACACACACACACACACACACACACACACACACACACACACACACACACACACACACCAGTAGAGCCGTGCTGATTGTGAGTGATCGCTTCACTGGCTCCACGGTCAGGATTGGAATCCCAGACAGTGAAAGTCAGTCGGGCTGGTAAGAGACTTTATGTCTGCACTTAAAATTGTATTGATGTGATTCGTCTGTCCGATATGTTTTAAGGAATGACTGCATAATGAATGAGTGCATGAATGAATGAGTGCATGCATGCATGAATGTATATGTATGTCATGTATTTATTGACTCGGTATTGGGGGAATATAAGAAACAGAATTGTTATCGGGATCAATTGTATTTTAGTGGTCATTCATTCAGCTAAATCACTGTTTGATGATTTGATTGATCAGTTTTAAATCTGTTTTACTGATTTGATAGATTCATAAGCGCTAGGCACTCGGTAGTAATTTAAAAAACAAAAGTTCTCAATTATCTCTATTTTCTCTACTATCCACGTGTCTTTATCTCTCTGTCTTTGTCATTCTCTCGGTCTCTGTCTGTCTATATCTATCTCTAGCTCTCTCTCTCTCTCTCTCTCTCTCTTATCTCTCGACTGTCTTCTCAGTGGAGCGGGGGGTAGGCCAGTAGCACACAGTCATTACTACCGCGGCCTTATCGGCGAGAGAATCCTTTCCCCAACGAGGCCATCGACACGACAGCTGCCCGAAAAAGTGCCACAGCTGCCTCACCCTCCAAAGGGTGTCACATCCAGATTAATGACGGGAGGGAGGGAGGGAGGGAGGGAGGGAGGGAGGGGGCTAAAGGCTGTATTTCTATTTTATTATTTATTAAGGACGGCATTTTTGGTGCCACAGCTGCTGGTTGTTAAATGTTGTTAAATGCCCAAAGTGACCTTGTGTCTGACCGCTGGACGGAGGTGGCATGGTGTGTTTGGGCAGGCCGGTTATATATTTACTTATACTTACTTACTTACTTAGACACACACACACACACACACACACACACACACACACACACACACACATTGGCGTGCATGTTTCTGTCCTTGTGTGTTCAGTGCTGATGACTATCGGATGTGGTTTCACCAGCGCTCTAGAGAGGGGAGTCTTTTTGGTTTAGTCACACCCGCAGATGGCTGGCGCTGATTCCATCTGTAGCACCGAGCTGAAATACGGTCAATGTTCCGTTGGATGGGCTTTAATCCTCATCGAGGATGGGCCTGACTGATGGGTAGATGGGGAGTGTTATAGAAACAACCAAACACAGGCGCCCATTCCGATAAAGACACACTACATGAGGCTACTACCGGTAAGTGTAGTGACGCGCCAAAATGGCATTAAGTATAGTAATTCAATTGTCACTTTCTTGTTATTTGATTGTGTATAGTATTGTTAAAGTATAGTGTAGCATACAGTAGGTAGTATAAAGTGTTGTATATAGTATATAGTAGGTAGTATATAGTGTTAATAGTTTATAGTATAGTATATAGTGTTAATAGTTTATAGTATAGTATATAGTAGGCAGTATATAGTGTTAATAGTTTATAGTATAGTATATAGTGTTAATAGTTTATAGTATAGTATATAGTAGGCAGTATATAGTGTTAATAGTTTATAGTATAGTATATAGTAGGTAGTATATAGTGTTAATAGTTTATAGTATAGTATATAGTAGCTAGTATATAGTGTTAATAGTTTATAGTATAGTATATAGTAGGCAGTATATAGTGTTAATAGTTTATAGTATAGTATATAGTAGCTAGTATATAGTGTTAATAGTTTATAATATAGTATATAGTAGGTAGTATATAGTGTTAATAGTTTATAATATAGTATATAGTAGGTAGTATATAGTGTTAATAGTTTATAATATAGTATATAGTAGGTAGTATATAGTGTTAATAGTTTATAGTATAGTATATAGTAGGCAGTATATAGTGTTAATAGTATAGTATATAGTAGGTAGTATATAGTGTTGTTTATAGTATAGTATTGTATAGTATGGTATTGCATAGATTAGTATAGTTGTATTGTTGTTGAAATTCATACTGCGGGCGGGGCGGGAAGTAAGCATCCGATTGTACTTGTGACACATGGCAAATAAAAACAAACTAAAATCTCTCTTGAATCTTGAATACAAAAGCAAATTCAAAGGCAAATAAAAACAACTAAAATCTCTCTTGAATTCAAAGAATGACAAATGGGCATCGGTGGTGAAAAACTAAAGCCTGTTGATGTGAATTCACCGAAGACTGTGTGTGTGTGTGTGTGTGTGTGTGTGTGTGTGTGTGTGTGTGTGTGTGTGTGTGTGTGTGTGTGGTGTGTGTGTGTGTGTGTGTGTGTGTGTGTGTGTGTGTGTGTGTGTGTGTGTGTGTGTGTGTGTGTGTGTGTGTGTGTGTGTGTGTGGTGTGTGTGTGTGTGTGTGTGTGTGTGAGACACTGACGTGCTGCTCTCTGCTGCAGGTCCGTGACGACAACAAGAGGCAGCACCCTTGCCTGGTGGACTTCACCAAGCTGCCGGAAACGGAGAGGAATTACAACCTGCAGATGTCCAGCGAGACACTCAAGTACGACCTTCTTTAATGATATGATGAAATCATTGTAGCTCGTCCTATAGTCGAAGCGGCAGTGTGTGTGTGTGGGGGGGAGATTAGAATGCTTTGTGCTGAACGCCGAAGTTAGAGTACCAAAATGATCTCTGTTCCTACTCTGTGGAATGATTACATTATTTGAGTCACTCATTTTTCAACCCGACTTTCATATTGGAAACATGGAAGTCATCAGGCCGGCGCGTGTATCTTTGCACATTTTACACAATTGCGTTTCCGTGTTTCCAGGCAACGATATTATTATTATTCATCCCATGAAACGTATTTCTGTATTCTACATTTGTCATAAGGCAGTGCGGCATGTTTTATGACAAATGTAAACATAGAAATACGTTGGGTTCATACGAGTGCACACACACCCACTGAGCGAGGCGGGGCTGGCACCCTGATAATACCAAACAAAAGCCAATCACTTCCAGGATTGAAGTCTTTTCCCCTTCAGGGCTTTCTCCCTAATAAGAACCACATGCACCGAGGGGTCCGCCGGGTTCCACAAAGGAAGCGGCGGAGAATGAGTTCTGTGTAATTCCTGCCTAATAAGAAGGCTCTTCCGGCTTAATTTGCCAGTCATCTCCTGGCACGCACGCACGCACGCGTACGCACACGCACACGCACACGCACACGCACACGCACACACAGCACACACACCACACACACGTACCATTAGTCCTTCTTGGAATCTTGGATCCATCACGCTGCGTTTATCTGATGCTTCCTTTGATGCCGTCTGACAATCGCATTATCATGGCCGCCTCTATTGCCAAAAAGGTAAAGTAGATCAAATGTAAAAAAGAAAACCCTTAAAAAAACAAAAACATTGGCCTCCGTTCTTGCACTCTGTATTGATTTCCTCTGATCAATCGTGTGTGTGTGTGTGCTGGCCTATTAATGGTATTAAATGGTCTGGTACTTATTTTAATGAGTCCTGCTGCATATTGCTGTATAGTCAAATGTTAAACTAGGGCTTTTTGTCTCTCTCTCTCTCTCTCTCTCTCGCTCTCTCTCTCGCTCTCGCTCTCTCTCTCTCTCTCTTTCCCCCCCCCCCCCCCTCCCTTACCTGTGTCTTAGGACCCTCTTGGCTCTTGGGTGCCATGTTGCCCAGGTGAACGTCAACGCCGAGGAGGATCTGAAGAAAATCAAACTGCCCAAAGAGTAAATCTTTCTTACACAATACAATACAAACCCATGTGCTTTGTTTGTTAATCACTTTAGCCTATCGCCCCCCCCCCCCCCCCCCCCCCCGGGACTAAAACACTTTGTTGCCGTGTGCTCACAGCTACGCGATGACTAACGGATACACGCCGACGCCTCTGGAGCTCTCTGACGTGAAGCTGAACCCGGGTCAGGAGCTTCTGGTCGATAAGCTGGCGGAGAACGCCCACAACGTGTGGGCCAAGGACCGGGTTAAACAAGGATGGACCTATGGCATCCAGCAGGTAGGGCCACGGAGGCTAGAGAGTGTACTACTCATTGTGGTTGCAGGTACCACTAATTACGATAAAAACTAAAAAAATGACATGACTAAACTTGTTTTGTTTTTTTCACATTCCCATGGGCACTCTGTTAAAGTTGTTTTTTTTTACTACTTTCACTACTTTTAACTTTTTTTTGTCGCTACTTCTCTTTGATTGTTGGCTTCAGGGCGTAGAAAAGCATCTGCTAAACAACTACGCAAAAGTACTAAGGAACTTTGTTTCACACGGATCAAACCACTCTGTAGTGGTTTGAAATATAGAAGACGAGGGGAAGGCAAGGAATCGTATTAACGCCACTGTTTACTGTGGCTTGGAAAATAATCATCCCCACTTTGTGTATTTATAGCCATGCAATAAAATGTAGGCCTGAGAAAAAAAATAAAGGGATGTCTAGAGATTGCATTTGGGTTTATGAGAGAGAGAGAGAGAGAGAGAGAGAGAGAGAGAGAGAGAGAGAGAGAGAGAGAGAGAGAGAGAGAGAGAGAGAGAGAGAGAGAGAGAGAGAGAGAGAGAGAGAGAGAGAGAGAGAGAGAGAGAGAGAGAGAGAGAGAGAGAGAGAGAGAGAGAGAGAGAGAGAGAGAGAGAGAGAGAGAGAGAGAGAGAGAGAGAGAGAGAGAGGAGAGAGAGAGAGAGAGAGAGAGAGAGAGAGAGAGAGAGGCGCGCAGGAGTGGCCGAGGTGTGAGAAGGGCTACTAGGTTTTTTTTTTTTTAAATTTAAACTTAATTGTGTGTGTGATGCCGTTTTGTTTTGCGCTGCAGGATTTAAAGAACAGACGCAACCCGCGGCTGGTGCCCTACACGTTACTGGACGAGCGCACCAAGAAGTCCAACCGAGACAGCCTGAGGGAGGCCGTCCGGACCCTGGTGGGCTACGGCTACAACATAGACCCCCCGGACCAGGAGGGTGAGCGGGACGCCCAGCTCGTCGTATTGTTGTGTTGTTCCGGACAATGAACAATGCGTACATATTTCAGTTAGAAGTCTTACTATAGTGTACTGTGTGTGTGTGTGTGTGTGTATAGTGTTTGGTTTCCACTATAGTGTATATACGTGTATATATGTAGTGTATAATGCATATGATTTAAGAAAGTTCGAAAAAAACGATTGTTGGAACCTTTTAAACACAGCGTCCGTCTTCGTCTAGATGAACCCCTAAGGAACACGGATTGGCCAATCTCGTGATTGGCCAATCTCGTGATTGGCCAATCACGCGTTGCCGGTCCTTTTTAGTCTTCCGAGCAAATCCGCCGATACAGAAGATGAGATGAAATAAGATGACACTTGATTTATCCTATGAGGGAAATGCCGGTGTTGCAGCAGCTAATTATTGAAAATAAATAGAAACAAAATGACTGAGATGATGAGCTGCAAGACATATACCTTACTGTCTTCTTATGCAAATTGTATGTGTTTTTACTATTGTGAAGCATTTTGGGCTGTAATTCTATGAAAGGTGCTATACAAATAAAAGTAATTAATATTCTTATTATTATACACATATAATGCAGGTTATTTGGCATAGGGAGGGTAACGGAATGAAGGATAGAAGAAGAGAAACCTATTTACACATCTCTCTGTATGAGCTGTAGCCTGGTCGCATTGACGGAATCCAAAAACGAAACATATAAACATACACACATATACATATATGTACATGTGTATATATGCAAAATCAACATGTGCACAGCCACTATGAAGCTTATATGCCACACCCCACACTAACAGTTCTGCCTCCTCCTCCTCCCGCCCCCAAAGCTCTGCACCTGAACGGCAACCAGAGCCTGGAGACCATCCGGCTGTTCCGCGTGGAGCAGACGTACGCCGTGACCACGGGGAAGTGGTACTTTGAGTTCGAGGCGCTGAGCGGCGGGGACATGTGCGTTGGCTGGGCCCGGCCCGGCTGCCGACCCGACACGGAGCTGGGCCTGGACGAACAAGCCTTTGTCTTTGACGGATACAGGGTAAATAAAAACAATAATAATAATGATGATAATGATGATGATAATGGATATTTTATAGAGTGCTTTAAGTTAAACTCAAAGACACTTACTTGGCAGTATTAAAATAATGTGGTACATAAATACATAAATTAATTTCAGAGGAAATCAACAGGTTAAAAATATTAAACAAAACACTATTTACATATTAAAAGCAGTGATCAACAACAACAACAACCTGATTGGTGCACATGTAACTGAATATCTCACTCACTCATTCACAATCTCACTCATTCACTCGTTAATTTACAATCTCACTCGTTCATTCACAATCTCACTCATGGTGCACATGTAACTGAATATCTCATTCACTCATTCACAATCTCACTTTTTCACTCGTTAATTCACAATCTCACTCATTCACTCACTCATTTATTCTCTCTTTCTCTTTCTCTCACTTCAAAAAAAATACAGAATCGATTCACAACTTCCAATTATTTTCTCCTTTTCGTCTTAGGGTTTGCCTTTGTGTGTTTTGCGTGACATTGTTGATCAGTACAACATTTTTTCAAATATAAAAACGACATAACCTTATACACACTTTACTTTACGTGCCCCTATTTAGTGAATCTATTTTGAATCGAGAATTGTTGGTTTGGAATAGAAATCTAATCGTGAGATACCGATTCACACCCAGAATTCTCTTCGGTGGTTGCTGATTGGCCACTGTGGGTTGTTGCTGATTGGCCACTGTGGGTTGTTGCTGATTGGCCACTGTAGGTTGTTGCTGATTGGCCACTGTGGTTGTTGCTGATTGGCCACTGTGGTTGTTCATTGGACTAGAGTTAGTCCATATCCGTGTGATAAACTCAGTCTTTTCCGGTCCACAGGGCCGGCGCCTGCACGCGGGGAGCCGCTACTTCGGCCGTCCGTGGATCAAGGGAGACGTGGTGGGCTGCATGATCAACATGGAGGACAAGTCCATGATCTTCACGCTCAACGGCGAGCTGCTCATCACCGGCAAGGGCTCGGAGCTCTGCTTCTGCGACTTTGAGACGGAGGATGGTGAGGGACGCCCTCCTGGCTGGCACTTGTTTTGTGATTTGTGTTTTTATGAGAGAGGCTTTTAAAGTTGAATTAATAATGCAATACAGAGCGTAACACCTTTCGATTGCAGAGAGGAAGGAAGCTTATTAAATGAACGAGCAGTAAAGTAAAGGTTCTTTAATGTGTGATAATATATTATTATTGTTATTATTAGGATACATTTTTCCATGACAGTAAAATATCAAGTTTCAACTTAAACACCCACCCAACACTTCATCCTCTTCTCTCTCTCTCCTCTTCTGTCTGTCTGTCTCTTTCTCTCTGTCTGTCTGTCTGTCTCTCTCTCTCTCTCTGTCTCTTTCTCTCTGTCTGTTTGTCTGTCTTTCTTTCTCTCTCTTTCTCTCTGTCTGTCTGTCTGTCTCTCTCTCTCTC
>CM051019.1:1232008-1254508 GCA_027704905.1 Muraenolepis orangiensis
GTAATTACCCTTTACCGTGGTGTCTCCCCACATATACGCTGCACGTTACGCAAGAGCAGACCCACCCCCCCCCCCCCCCCCCTGTCTCCGACTCTGATGCTGTTCTGCATGCAGGTGGAGCCCAACACCAAGCTGTTCCCGGCGGTCTTCGTGCGACCCACCAGCGCCAACCTCTTCCAGTTTGAGTTTGACAAGATTAAGGTTTGCACCGCCCCCCCTTCGCCTCAATCTAACCTTTTTATAGCATTGTATGGCATTGTATATACAGTACGTCTCGTATACGGCAAGGTAGATGTGTTGTTGATGCTAATTTTGGTCCACTTCACACAAATAATGTAAATACACTTTTTTTTTATTCTAATCTGTGTTCACTAAAGCACAGGTTAACAATATCATTAGTCGACATGACTTTGTTGTCCCGACACATTAGTATTTGTATGGCGATCCAGAGTTGTTTTGTCAACCAGCTCCGTACTGACGCAACGCGCACTGATTCCAGGAGACGAAATTGGTAACATCAGTGTTTTCGGTGTGTTTTCGGCGTCTTTGTTAATCTTCATATCCCCCCCCCCCCCCCCCTGGCAGGACGCCATGCCCCTGTCCTCTGCCATGTTCAAGAGCGAGCTGCGCAACCCGCTCCCCCAGTGCCCGCTGCGGCTGGACGTGCAGTCCATCGTGGCGGTGCTGTGGAGTCGCATGCCTAACATCTTCCTCACGGTGGAGACGGCCCGCGTCAGCGAGCGCCACGGCTGGGTGGTACAGTGCCTGGAGCCCCTCCAGATGATGGCCGTGCACATACCCGAGGAGAACAGGTCCGGGGTGCCCCACTCCGCTTTTTGTGTTCGGGATATTTACTTCAAGATGTTCGAGATGTTTTTATTTGTGCCACAACAAAAGTACAATGGAAGGCTTACTCCCCGTTCCCTCCCGCAGTATTTATTTCAACAAAAACACTGTACTTTGCTATACTATACTATACTACTATACTATAAACAACAATATATACTACATACTATATACTATAAACAGCCATATACTGTCCACCGCTTATCCAGGATCGTGTTGCGACGGTAGCAGCTCCAGCAGGGGACACCAAACCCTGAATTCAGCACTATACTATAACAATACTCAGTAAAATAACAATAAAGTGTCTAATGGATGACACAGTATACGCATAAAAAATGATGAATACACGACTTCAGTGTCGTCGGATGTAGTACTTTCAGCCCTATGAGTCAAAGGTGGTTTTTCCTTCTTCTGCACACGGGCAGGAGATTGACATGAAACATAACATAACACCACTCCACACCAAGCAGTGTACAGGCACACACACACACACAAACCCAACATGATGATATGAAGTGTCCATTATTGTTCTTTATTGTTTGTTTTTTAATTGTGTATAGAATTGTTATAGGACAGTGTTTTTTATAGTATATAGTATGGTATAGTATCTAGGATATTGTTTATAGGGTTGTTTATAGTATGTTATAGTATAGTATGAAGGATGTAGTATATAGTGTTGTTTATAGTGTATAGTATATAGTAGGTAGTATATATTGTTTATAGTATATAGTATTTTATAGTATAGTGTAGTATAGTATAGTATTGTTGTTAAAATTCTGAATGTGGGAGTGAATGGGGAGTAAGCATTCCATTGTAAAAAAATAAAGAATCTTGACTCGTAAATATAGCTTCGGCTTAACTTTATTTAAAAAACCCGGCGTATTCCCGCCCTTTAGCTCAGTGTTCAACCCTTTCTAACTCTGTCCCTCCAGGTGCATGGATATCCTGGAGCTGTCGGAGAACGAGGAGCTGAGGAAGTTCCACTACCACACCCTGAAGTTGTACTGCGCCCTCTGCGCTCTGGGCAACACCCGCGTGGCCCACGCGCTCTGCAGCCACCTGGACCAGTCGCAGATCCTCTACACCATCGACAACCAGTACCTCTCCGGCATGCTGCGGGAGGGCTTCTACAACGTCCTCATCAGGTGTGTTCCTCACTGCCGCTGTTCAGTGTGCCTATTTTTGTAATAGGGCCGTACCATTGAAAAGAGAAAACTATTTTTGTTTGCCGTTCGATTTTGTTGTGCACCTCCTACATTTATTTGTCGTTGTTTCCCCCCGTCTGCTGAAAGGTTTGAATCAGGCCATTGCATTGTGCCCCGCCGTATTTTAGTTTAGCGTATAAAGGAATAGTTGTCATGGCGTGTGTGCATTTGCCGAAAGTCAGGTGTGTACACTAGGGCTGTTGGAACGAATTTCGGTATTCGAATGTAATTCGAATTTGTAAAAAATGAATACTAATCGAATGTAAAAAATAGAATTCGAATGGTTTTTTTTAAATAAAAAAAAATATATATATTTTTTTTAATTGTTGACTATCTTTAGCGAAGGTGTGATAGGCCTAACAAATCGCTTGTCACTCTTAATGCACAATCTAAAAATGGCGGCCAGCGGTGCGGAGACGGAGATCACCACTCCTTAGTAATACTGAAATGCCCTCTAGTGGACATAATGTAAAACAAGTCAACTACGATGTCATAGTGGCAGTGGCAATTCATAAGCCCGTTTTTACAGTGTGTGTAGATAGATAAATAGTACATATTAATAAGTCAAAATTGACCATTAAATATTCGAATATAATTCGAATTTAAAAAAATAATAATGAATGAAATTCGAATGGGATAATAGAGGAAATTGACAGCCCTAGTGTACACCTGACTTTCGTTCGCTTGCCGTCCCATCGCATCAGTGTCAGGTCTGAGCGGGACCCGACGAATAACGCTCGGGGGATTTTTAAAGCGTGACCCCCCCTCCTTCTCCCCCACCGCACTCGTGGACAGCATCTACCTAGAGACGGCTAAGGAGGCGCGGCTGATGATGAACAACGAGTTCATCATCCCCGTAACGGACGAGACGCGCTCCATCAAGCTGTTCCCCGACGAGTCCAAGCGGCACTCGCTGCCCGGTGTGGGCCTCAGCACTTGCCTCAAGCCCCGCGTCCACTTCGCGCCGGTGGGCGTCATCAACATCGCCAAGCCGCGGCAGCCGCTGCTGCACAGCCCCCAGATCCCGCTGGGCGTACTCAAGGAGAAGGCCATCAGCATGCTGACGGAGGCGGTGCAGGGCGGCGGCACGCACATCCGCGACCCGGTGGGCGGCAGCGTGGAGTACCAGTTCGTGCCCATCCTCAAGCTGATCGGCACGCTGCTGGTCATGGGGGTGCTGACCGGCGACGAGGTGCGGCTCATCCTGCTGCTGGTGGACCCCAACGTCTTCGGGGAGACTCGAGAGGTCGTGGCAGCTGCGGACGACGGCGAGGCTGGAGCCGCCACGCCCGCCCTAACCACCGGGGAGAAGGAGGAGGCCAGCAGCAATGAGGAGAAGGCTGTGGAGGCGGGCGAGGAGGAGGGCAAGGAGGGCAAGACGCTCATGAAGGGCCTGCTGGAGAAGACGCTGCCCGAGCCGGTCAAACGCCAGGTGAGAGGCACGCACACAAGATACAAGATACATGATATTTATTGGCCATTTGCAACAAGTACAATGGAATGCTTACTCCCCCCATTCATGAATCTCCAAAAAATACCATAAAAAATAACACAAAAAGAACAACAAAGGGACTGATGGATGATACATGTCCATGAATTGTGCAAAAAGATTTAAAAGCATTTAAAGTGGCAGCAGTGCAGCAGCATCATGACTACAGTGCAGTAACACACACGCACAGCGTCAAAGTGAGTCATCCCCCTGCTCCTTAGTCATCACTACCCACATACACTAAATGTTCCCAGAATTGAATGGTCTGACACAGCACTATAATCTATTATTCTGACCGGGTATCATACCCCGCCATGTTTTCCTCCCAAGCTCTAATGGCGTGAAGTGTCCTGCTGGGATTAATCATGATGTTCTGTACTAAAATACCAAAATACATCAACATTGAACATTTAACAGTTTAATGGACGCACGCACTCACGCAAACACACACACACACACACGTGGGCACTCTTTTAGACGGATACATCTGTGGCAAGCTGATGACGCTGCGGAAGTGTTCCACACCCAGTCAACATATTCCGATAATATTGTTTTTAAATGACTTTCCATGGGCCCGTACGGGTCATTAAGTTGCATAGGGGCGAGTTCCCACTGAGTCCCACACTCACCTCACCCCCAGCAAAGGCCACGACAGAACAAAACCAGAAGGACTCACCGGCCTTTTCCTCTCTCGCTCTCTCTCTCTCTCGCTCTCTCTCTCTCTCTCTCTCTCTCTCGCTCTCTCTCTCTCTCTCTCTCGCTCTCGCTCTCGCTCTCGCTCTCTCTCTCTCTCTCTCTCTCAGATGTGCGAGCTGCTCCACTACTTCTGCGACTGCGAGCTGAATCACCGCATCGAGTCCATCGTCTCCTTCTCCGACAGCTTTGTGTCCAAGCTGCAGTACAATCAGAAGTTCCGCTACAACGAGCTGATGCTGGCGTTCAACATGTCCGCCGCCGTCACCGCCAAGAAGACCAAGGAGTTCCGCTCGCCGCCGCACGAGCAGGTGATATACACGGGGGGAGGTCCCGCTCATTTTTTGGAATTACGCCCACACTGGTCGGCCAGCTGAGGATGTAAGCCTAGTCGCCTTTAAACAACATTTTAAAACAACATGGTACAAGTTGAAGTGGAATGCCTTTATTGTCATTGCATAATGTACAACGAAAGTGTGTAGCAATCCAAAACTCAAGTTGAGGAAATGTAAAATAATTAAAAAACCAACAAAAACATTAGAAAAATTAAGGAAAGTATTTCAAGTAATAGTTAAAAAACTAAACTAAATGCACACCCGGCTGTAACCTAGAACAGTCACGTGTCAGTGGTTGTTTGGTTGGTTGTGTTTAGTTCTCTTTCGGCTACATCTAGTTGTTTGCACCGATATATAAGCCTATATTTTTCTGTCTTGGTGATGTTCTGTTCTATAACCTTGACTTAAAGGACCATAACCGGGTCCGTGTGATCAAACCGTCATCACCGTCTCTTCCTGCCTTCAAGAACACATCCATAATCTATATAATTTGTCAAAATGACTTTTCTGTCCGTGGAGAACGTAGCGTGACCGCGCTCTCACCACTGACATACCAATATCGTTTTCGGGAATAAGTGCGCGTCGTGTCAGTACGGCGTTTGTGCACAAAGCAACTGACTATGAATCGCCATCTAAATACTTTACAAAATGCAATATATCGACTTACAATAGTGTGTTTCAACAAAGGAAGGTAAGAGAACAACTCGTCACCAGAAGTCAAAAGTGCATTTAATTCGTAACAAGTCTCCAAGAACTGAACCAGTGCTCAGGTAGAAGTAAGTTCAGGTAAAAGTACTATAAGGTAAAAGTACAATAAGTTGGCGAACAATATAAAACAATATCTACAACAATACCTACTTAACAATCTTCTTAGATAATCTACTTAGTAAGACAAGTGATAAGAGGATGCGCTAGGAGGAAGGATCCGGGTAGTGTTTCCGGAAGAGATGGGTTTTCAGCCTGCGGCGGAAGATGGGCAATTACTCTGTAGTCGTGACATCCGTGGAATTTCATTCCACCAAATTGGGGCCCGGGAAGAGCCGTGACCGCGTAGATCGGCCACAAGGGCCGCTAAGCGAGGGGGTAGGCAGATGGCAAGAAGAAGCAGAGCGAAGTGGACGGGCAGGGATTTAGGGCTTGACCATTGCCTGGAGGTAGGATGGAGCTGTTCCTTTTACTGCCTTGGAGCCTAGCACCAAGATCTTGAACTGGATGCGAGAAGCTACAGGTAGCCATTGTAAAGACCGAAGAAGGGTAGATGTGTGGGAGAACTTGGGTCGGTTGAACACCAGGCGAGCTGCAGCTTTCTGAATGAGCTCCAGGGGCCTGATGGCAAATGCCGGGCGCCAGCAAGGAGGGAGTTGAAGTAGTCTAGCCGGGAGATGACAAGAGCCTGGATGAGCACCTTTTCAGTGAGAAAAGGCAGAATCCTCCTGATGTTGTAGAGGAGGAATCTGCAGCAGCGTGTCACCGATGCAATGTTTGCCGAGAACAACAATCCAGGGTGGTCGTCCAGGGTCACACCCAGATTCCTTGCAGTCCGAGTAGGTGTCACCACGGCATCATCAATGGTGACAGGCAGGCCACAAGGTGCTATCGGGACTATCGGGAAATGCTATTGGTAAAACCTATCTCATTTGAACCCAGTAGAGACAGTTACAATGGTTTGATCACCCAGACCGGTGTGGTCCTTTAAAGTGATGGACCACAGCAACCACCGCAAGGTCGCCGGTTCAAGACCCGGAAACACCAGGTTACTGCCTAAGTGCCCTTGAGCAAGGCACCCCCTACACTGCTCCCCGGGCGCTGTACTAATGGCTGCCCACTGCTCCTAACACTAGGATGGGTCAAATGCAGAGAACTCATTTCCCTCGGGATAAAATAAGTAGTTAAAATAAAAATAAATAATAAAAAATTAATAAAAACCTAAAAAAAAATCTCATAGTTTGTTGCCATATCACCGTATCCTAAAGAAAGACACATGGGTCCAACAAGGCGTTGAGTGTTTTAAAAAACACACCTGCTCCAATGCTGTCCACGTGCTAACGATACATCCGCGATCGCTAACGTTAGTTGTTAACGGCGATTGTGCCAGGTTTCGTTGCACCAAAACAAAACTAGTCTGTTGGGTTTGGTTTGCATATGTGTATCTCTGCATTTAACCCATCCTATTATCAGGAGCAGTTTACAGCTATTGTATATATACAGCGCCCAGGGAGCAGTGTAGGGGTCTGGTGCCTTGCTCAAGGGCACCTCGGCAGTAGCCAGGAGGCGAACTGGCACCTTTTACCAACTACCAGTGACCCTCCGGGTTCCCAAGCCAAGTCCCAACAGACTGAGCTACTGCCGCCCCAGTTACACTCTTTTGGATGAACGACGTTTCGTAAATAGAAGTTTGCTGAACTGTTTTAATTCATTCTAATTTTGTTTATTAGATATAGTATAAATGGCCCTAAATGGCCTGAATAAAACCAAAATACGGTTTTGCTGGTCTGAGGCTTTAATAACGTAATTAGAAGTCAATCACCTATTTGTGTTGTCCATCTGTTATATGGGCTGGTCCTTGGAGATGCCTGACATGGTCATAGTGGGTGGCTGTGTTCCGCTCTTGTTTTACTGCAACATGATTTCTCACGGGGCACCAGAGACCCCAGAGGGGTCCCAGAGGGGTCTCTGGTACACTACATTTACTCCTGGTAAATGAAACATGACCTGCCATTTAAGAAGAAGAAAAATTCCTTTCCCTTCAGGGGATGGTGTGTTTGCACTGTGAACACGCATCATTCACCACACAACTCGATTCTCTTCCAGTGTTTTTCAAATATATTTTTATGTATTTAACCTAAAAGTATTAAGTGAGCGAATAATAGCGAGGATATCTGTAGAACTTGCCTGGTATGTGCACCAATTCATGAACCTTAAGTGACAACAACACATCACAGATTTAATGATATCGTTATTTGCTCAAAATAATAATTAATGAGGTGTGACCATGCAGAAGATGTGTGGAAAGTGAGTACAGCCCACGATTTAGTAGCGTGTAAAAACAGCGTGTTAACAGATGATGTATTTCTGTTGACACTTCGCGAACAGAAGTTGATTTGGCTCCCTGTCCTGTTTTATAGGCCTGGTAATCAACTCGTATTTGTCCTAAAATGATAACGGGGACCTGTGAATTGTTGGTTGACTCGACAAACGGATTCACAAGCAGCCAAAATGTGTCAACCTTGTCAAACAACCACAATGACACAAATAATGAATGTTGTGTATACAAGATAAAAAATTGTAATCTTATTTATCTTATTTTCTATCTTATTTTGATCTTATTTTATATGGTGTTGGTTGTTGTGTATATATTTATATATATATATCTCTTTTTTTTCTTCTCCAGACTACTACACAGCCGGTATTGCCTGTATTCCTAAGCTGCAGATTTAATTTAGCTTCCTGTCTGCGCTGGTTATTTTCTGGATCTGTATATGCACTTCACTCTAATGCTGTATCCTGGTCTTTAGATTCAAATGAAGGTCAACAGCAGGTCTGAACGTGCCAAACATGGTTCACAGTTCTTCACATGATTTATTAAAAGGCCCTCTCCCAGAAATAGCCGCAGATCTGCTGAAGTGGGTTTTGCAGCATTCTGCTGCGCTAGCGGGCTAGGTCTCAAATTTAGTCTTATTTTTGAAGACTTAGCTCGAACTAATAGTAGAGGAAGAGCACATGGGCAGCAAATTGACATCATTATAAGTTCTTCCATGCCTCCCTCCCTCCCTCCCTCCCTCCCTCCCTCCCTCCCCTCTGGCCTTCTCTCCTTCCCCTCTGGCCTTCTCTCCTTCCCCTCCCTACCTGTGTCTGTAGATCAACATGCTGTTGAATTTCAGTGCTGGGGAGGACTGCCCCTGTCCGGAAGACATCCAGGAAGAGCTTAATCAGTTCCACACCGAACTGCGACTGCACTGTGGTACGGTGCCACACACACACACACACACACACACACACACACACACACACACACACACACACACACACACACACACACACACACACACACACACACACACACACACACACATCTGCACGCACTACTGGTCACATGACCTTGTATTCCCACGAAGCCTTGAACAAACAGGCTATTAGCTAATTAATTCATGAACATATGAACTCCCTAATGAACTAACAAGCAGAAAGATTACATCCGGTAAACCGTTTAAAGATATAGTTACCATTCGACAACTTTAAAGCTCCAATTTACATTATTAAAACGTGTTGGTCACTGTGAAAAAGCTATTATAATATCATATATGAATATATATATATATTTGATGGACACTTTTATCCAATGTGTCTTCTCATTACTTTTTTTTGTAATTACACTTTTTTTTTTAATTGAAATTCAGCATCAAACAAACATTTCCATTATTTTGGATAATGTATGTATACATTATGCAATCACAGATCTCAAAGCAGTACTTTTTAGATAAACATATATATATATATATATATAAACAAAATGAAAACAAAAACTATATCCACTTAGGGAGTAATCTTTTCTTTACACCACATTACACCATATGTGGTGTAATGTGACACTATATATTACACTATAACGTCATTGGTTTCTGAGAATAAAATCAGGCCTAATGCATTCTTAACATCAGGGAATCAAAAGTCAAAGTCAAAGTCACCACCTGACACCCCCCCCCCCCCCTGTCTCCATCCCCCTCCCCTCACAGGGATCCCCATGGAGGAGGAGGAGGCGGAGAAGGACACGTCCATTAAGGGCCGCCTCCTGGCTATGGTCTACAAGATCAAGGGTCAGCCTCAGAAGACGGAGGCGGAGCCCGCTGAGACGGAGCAGCCGGCGCCCAGTAAGTTTCCTTTTTTAGTAATCACGGCCTCCGGCCTCTCCTCGTTTCGTCCTTGTCCCTGGGCCTTTCCCGAGACGTGCCGCGATTCTCATTGGCTGTCAGAACTGTCACTCGCCGTAATGTTGACATATAGCTCCTGGTGCGATGCAGCATAGGCCGCTGAGCGATTTATGTCATTCACTTCTTGAGCCTTGAACGTTCCACACCGGCACAGCCACATTTTTATTAACTTGTTGTTGTTTTTTCTTTCCCCCTAAAATCTAAATCTAAATCATAGTCATAATCTAATCATCTTTATTGGTCACATACATGTACACACACAGTGAAATATGTTTCCCTGCATTTAACCCATCCTAGTATTAGGAGCAGTGGGCAGCTATTGTATATATACAGCGCCCGGGGAGAGCAGTGTAGGGGTCTGGTCTGCCTTGCTCAAGGGCACGTCGGCAGTGCCCAGGTGTTTCGCGGACTTGAACGGGCGACCTTCCTTCCGGTTCCCAAGCCAAGTCCCAACAGACTGAGCTGCTGTCGCCCCCCTGCCTTTCTCCCTTGCTGCTAATTTTCTCATTTTCTTTCACCTTGCTGGCTGCACATCCTCTCGTTCACTCATTACGACTCATCTCCCTAATGATGTAGGACTCCATGAGCCTGAGCATAAGCATGTCCCAGCTGCTAGACCATCCCTCTTGATTACTGTTTGCAGAGGAAGAACGATGGATGGGAGGGTGGGCGGGGGGAGTTTTATCTGTCTGTTTGCCTACAGAGTTACTCACTTGCTTACCGTGCCTTTTTGCGATTTCACTTTCAATTTGGGTCATATCGGAATCTGAAACGGCATCGGAATGCCTTTTATTGTCAAGTACGACCTCATGGTCACTCTTTACACACAACAGAAATCATCAATTATAAAAAAATAACTAAACTAAACGAAATAAACTGGTTTAACATTGCCATATGAAATGGTATATATAATATATATATATATATATATATATATATATATATATATATATATATATATATATATATAAATCCATGAATTCATGTCTGACACTGCGTCCCGTACGCTGCATGGGACGTCTCCTAGACACGGGGCACGCCTCAATCAAAAGTGCTTTGTGCTGCGTTTCGCACACTCCTCTGATGGAGGAGCTATTTCTTAGTCTCTCGAAGCAAATCAGGTAGAGTGTGTGTGTGTGTGTGTGTGTGTGTGTGTGTGTGTGTGTGTGTGTGTGTGTGCGTGCATTGATTTGTGTCAAGGATGAAATAGTTATGTGGCTACGGAGCCCTGACTCAGCCGACCGTGTATACAGTAGAATCAGTGGGCGCTTCTTCAAGGAAGTCTCCCGCCACATCCAAACAAACAATTGTCTTTTAATGTAAGTCAGTAAGTAAACTTTATGCCCACAGTGCCTTTCAAAACCCAGAAGTTTACAAGCTGCTTCACAAAATACAATCAATGCCATACGATGTGGGAGATGGGCAAACAGAAATATGAAATAAAACAAAGGAATGAAACATCACGCTTGGAAAATGCAATAAAAATAGGTGTTTCAAGACGTGGTGACACGTCGAGACATTAAAGCATTTGATGGATTGTCTTTCCTTGCGGGCCTTCACGCTTCCTGATGGACGCTCTTGCATCGGCAGCGGTGGGATTTCCGCTAGTTACTCTCCGCTGATTATTTTAGACGTTAACATTCATATAATTCATATCCACTTCCGAAAGAGCTCCGAGCATCGCCACTTTGTACGGGACTTTTCATTTAACCTTTTAAGTTTAGTTTAAATGGTTTAAATTGGGAGTGGGAAAATGGTTGCTTATGTATATAAGAGGCCTATTTTTGTTCGTCGTCGTATCTCCGCGACACTGTAAACTATTTGTTAACAGTCTAACTTTTGAGGTTACTTTGGAGCTCTCTCCCATTGGAGGTCAGATCTGTGGACACTTTCAAAAAAGTGTTTTTTGAAAGTTTAGCTGGATTATGTTCTTTAGCTGGATCAGGTTTATTTCGTTCTGTTGCTCCATTTCTCATTGACTTTTGCAAATCACTTTGTGTGAGCCGTCCGCTCTCGAAAACGCACCATATGTATACATAAACACACCTACTCAATTACTTACCACAAGCGGGTTTTTTTTATCCTCCACAGCCAACCTGAAGGAGCTGATCTCCCAGACCATCACCAGCTGGGCCCAGGAGTGTCACATCCAGGACCCGGAGCTGGTGCGCGTGATGTTCAGCCTGCTGCGGCGCCAGTATGACGGCATCGGCGAGCTGCTCCGTGCCATGCGCAAGAGCTATACCATCAGTGCCGCCTCGGTGCAGGACGCCATCAACCTGCTGGCGTCGCTGGGCCAGATCCGCTCGCTGCTGTCGGTGCGCATGGGCAAGGAGGAGGAGAAGCTCATGATCGACGGCCTAGGGTGAGCCGGGTCGGATGTATGTGTGTGTGAGTGTGTGTAGAGGGAGGGTGGGGAGTGGCGGGGGGGGCGGGCGCGAAGGAAATGTTGGAAGTGAAAGAGTGAGGATTACCTACGCCATTGAAGATGGACTCGGAAGTTATGTTTTCACCCCTGTTAGCAAGATAACTCAAAAAGTTGTGTACGGAAATGGACGAAACTTGGTGGTTAGATTACTTATGGGCCAAGGAACAGTGGATAACATTTTGGCGCAGATCAGGATCCGAATCCGGATCTGCAGGGGTGTGGCAGAGGTATGGCGGAGGTATGCTCTCTAATGAGGGCCCTCTAGTTTTTAATGTGTTTGTCTAGGTTTTTTTTTGTCACATTCAGTTGAAGGTGTGAGAGAGAGATGTTATGTAGACATTTCAAATGTGGTGTTCCCCAAGACATTGCAAATGAGCTTCAGTGATGATAATCAGTGTGTGTGTGTGTGTGGGTGTACGATTGACACTTTTTTTTCAGCAGATTCTTTTGATCACACTGTCACACCGTCTCACTGAAGGGTATCGCCTGGCTCAAAACACAATTGGTGTGTGTGTGTGTGTGTGTGTGTTGCCAGTGACATCATGAACAACAAGGTGTTCTACCAGCACCCTAACCTGATGAGGGTGCTCGGCATGCACGAGACGGTCATGGAGGTCATGGTGAACGTGTTGGGAGGTGACAAATCTCAGGTGAGACTCGCTGTATTCTGCTTTGTCTGCTATGTGGGCCCAGCCGTGTTGGATCACACCACTGCTAAAGGTCTGACACCAAATATGACTTGGAAAAGCCACAATTTACCACAGCTACATTAACTGCGATGAGTTTTACAATCGGCTCTGCTATTCCCAGTCATTCCCAAGCATGTGCTCTTGGGAATGACTGGGCGTGTGGGTTATAGAACGGGCAGTAAAGGCAGAGCTGACAGCTGAACCGCAAGGGTTCCCCTATTTGGGGAGCGCTGAAAGTGTGGCAGAGGACGTGGCAGTGATTGAGTGGCGGTCTGGGTGCCAGTTGTGAATCGGATCTAAGAACAGAACAGTACAACACTTACAGACAGACGGGCTGACAGACAGACCGGTCGGCCCATTGATAAGACAGACGGGTAGACGGACGGACACCAGGACAGCGGGCACACAGGAGGCAGACAGACAAACACAACACAACACACACATAAACACACAGACAGACAGACAGGCAGGCAGGCAGGCAGGTAGGCAGGCAGACAGGTTGGCAAATGGACAGGGAGACAAGACCGACAGGCAGCCGGAGTGACGGGGGCTTGGTGTGTGGTAATCTCATCATGTGGTCCCACCCTGGCTATAAGAACCAGACCTGATTCAGCGTCACTGGGTATGTGTGCAGCTCATTGACAGCAGCCATATGGAGTATCAACGGGGCAACATGTGGCAAAGTGCAAAGAACTGTTCACACGCTCAGTATTTACTGGGATTGTTTTGGCATTTTACCATGTCAATATAATGGAATGTTGCTGCTCAAAACGGTCAATTGGACAAATATAATATAATATATCATATTATATATAAACATAACACATGTCAAATGAGAGATAAATACAAAATATAATAATAGAAACTGTTTACTTAATATATATATATATATATATATATATATATATAAAACAATATGTATGTATTTGTTTTTCTTCTTTTCTTTCCACAGGAGATCGCCTTCCCCAAGATGGTGGCCAGCTGCTGTCGCTTCCTGTGCTACTTCTGCCGCATCAGCCGGCAGAACCAGAAGGCCATGTTCGACCACCTGAGCTACCTGCTGGAGAACAGCAGCGTGGGGCTGGGTAATACCGGGCCGACAACGACACCCACACCATACACATGCGTATATATGACACCAAGCGACGACTAGTGAGCCGCTGGACAAGTCAAAGTCAAATATTGCTTTGCGTTCTGGTTTCAAGTTTTGATGGGTCTCTAGTGATGGAAACCCTTTGTGTCTCTGTTTAACTATGATTAGATTATGATCGAGAAGTTTCTTCTCGAGACTTCAAGAAGTCCACCGAGACTAATATGGCCTCAGGCAATCATTCATGCGTGCTGGGCAGGGCTGATGAGTCATTGTGTGTACAAGGCGGCGTATTGCCGCGTAGCAAAACCCTGCTTTTCTGCCAGTTGGAACCTCACCAAGCTTGTCATTATGGTTGTGATCACAAATTTTGATATGTAAACACTAAGAGGTACAGCGGTACCTGTGATTTCATGTTGAACCGCTTGGTACTGGGTCCAGGGTGCAATACATGGATAGTTTTTTGTACAAAATGAGTACGAAAGATACAAATGCAGGCAGTCAAGTCAATTTTATTTGTATAGCCCTTAATCACAGTTATAGTCTCAAAGGGCTTCACATGCCACATGTTTACAACACCCCCCAAACCCTAGCCCCCCTAAGGGCAAGAAAAAACTCCTTAATTACGTAGGAAGAAATCTTGAGAAGGAACACAGAGTGGAAGGGGATCCCTCCTTCCAGGGATGGTTCAGGCAGGACTGCAGCTTCTCCCTGCAGGTGACAGCATTGCTTGTTAGTTAGTTGTTAGTTAGTTAGATTGTTATGTTGTTTGTCAACTTATTTGTAGTGTAATGTAATGTAGTGTAGTGTAGTGTAATGTAGTGTAGTGTAATGTAACATGCGGCTGATTCCAGTAGCCCGTCCAAAGGGATCACCGCAGCAAAATGATGAGGCATATATCAGACATATATCAGACATATATCAGACATATATCAGAGCCTTTTCTGTGGTGGACACCTGCCTAGTAAAACAAAGCAAGAGAACACATGGGCATAATGTCAGCCTACTGTTCACTGTGTGAACTACAGACCGTCAGTTGGACATCTGGAGCTACAGAGGGCTGCTCATTACGTGCTCATTAGGGCCGTCTGGGAGACAAAAGGCCCACACGGTCACACTTTGATCTCCTGTTGATAGGCTAGTCGTTTCGAGTTGGTCCTATGTATTTATCATTAGTTTAAAATATTAGATTTAATCTTAGAAAGCAGGCTTCTAATGTTTCCATGTGCTGCCGGAAGCCACGCTATCCATGTTGTTTACTGTTATAATAGTACATGGACAATCTATATACTAATGAAAAAAGTTGTAGGCATTTCTATTGTCCCCCCCGTATCGAAAATCCTACCGAACCTTTTATTTATGAAGCGTTTCACCCCCTAGTAAACACACAAAATATTTAACATCTTTGCTAATTACATTTTTTTTCAGTCCAGTTGTAAGAGAGATAAAGTAAATGGTTTTATTTTATTTTATTTTTATATTATTTGTTATATGCATCCATGGCAGCACTAGAACATTGTGTATACTATTCCAGAATGACCCATCGGAGATAAATGTAATACTTTGTTATCTTTATCTTAACTTTTTTTATGTATTCAATTACCCCCCCCCAACATGAATTGACTGTGTTGTGTTTTCTGGCAGCCTCTGAAGCCATGAGGGGCTCCACTCCCCTGGACGTAGCGGCCTCCTCCGTGATGGATAACAACGGCCTTGCTCTCGCCCTCGAGGAACCCGACCTGGAGAAGGTCTGTGGAGACACGTGATACAAGAGCCCAGTCGACCGCGGGATACTGCCATTTTGTGTCAAAAGTGACAACTTTTATGTTAACAAAAAAGGTGTCCTCTGGAACAATAACTAAATGTTCAATGATGCTGGCCAGTTTTTTTATTGAGTGAAAGCAGCAAGTAAAATGCTTCATTTTCCTTCATAACAATTTCTAAATGGGCGCCCTCCCCCCCCCCCCCCCCCAGCTGTTAAAGCGTGATCAGAGGCCTAATCTTTCAGATACTAGGATTGTTTTTATGGGTGTATTGGTGCTGCGTACGACCCGGAGAAGGTCTGTGGAGACTCACGGCGGCAGAGTGGACAGGGGGATGCTTTGCTGTCCTTTTTGTGTCAAGTTTCAACTTTTATGAATTGACCAAACTTCAAAGTGTCATTTTTTGTAGTAAGACAAGAGGGCGCCATTCAAAGTCCCTGAATTATTCAGTCCTCGCAAGCTAGTCAAAATCTAAATCTGACTTGTGTGCAAATCTTCATTGGTCACATACATGTACACACAGTCAAATTAGTTTCTCTGCATTTAACCCATCCTAGTATTAGGAGCAGTGGGCAGATTTTTTTTATACACCCTTCCCCGGGGAGCAGTGTAGGGGTCTGGTGCCTTGCTCAAGGGCACCTCGGGCAGTGTCCAGGTCTTGAACCGACGACCTTCCGGTCCCAACAGACGGCCGCCCCATAAAAGAGTCTGACTGTGTGTGTGTGTGTGTGTGTGTGTGTGTGTGTGTGTGTGTGTGTGTGTGTGTGTCTCTCCAGGTGGTGATGTACTTGGCCAGCTGTGGTCTCCAGAGTTGTGCCATGCTTGTGGCCAAGGGTTACCCAGACTTGGGCTGGAACCCCATCGAGGGCGAGCGCTACCTGTCCTTCCTGCGCTTCGCCGTCTTCAGCAACGGTAAGCGAGGGAGTTCGGGCTTTTGGCTAAGAAGGCCGTGCTCGCCCGCCCGCCCGACGCTACACCACCGGATGCTGTGATACAAAGATATATAAATACATTTTAGAGGAAAACAAAAAACACTAAACTTTAGAATTGGAAAGGGAATCAGTTTTTCATCTTTGATATAAAAAATCTTTAAATACAACATCAACCTTAAATAAGCGGTAAACACACCCACGCCCTGCCTCCCTGAGGCAAAGTCTCGCCGTTCACAGTGGATTCTGTGCACGGCGAATGTCATGAAACACAGACTTCGTATTCAGGACCAATATTATACCGTCCGGGGCAAAATACAGTATTTCTTTCTCTAAGCGCCTGAGGCCTGAGCGCCGCCTTCCCTGTGTTGTTGTTGTTCCTCCTCGTCCCGTCGTCTTCGTTGTCTCCGCAGGCGAGAGCGTGGAGGAGAACTCCAACGTGGTGGTGAAGCTACTCATCCGGCGGCCCGAGTGCTTCGGGCCCGCCCTGAGGGGGGAGGGGGGCCAGGGGCTGCTGGCCGCCATGCAGGATGCCATCACCATCTCGGAGGACCCCGCGCTGGACCTGCCCAGCGACCCCTCCGCCGTGCCTCCTGGGTGAGCACGGCGTTTAGAAAAGACTTCTTCTTCTTCTTCTCACCTTTCTTCTTCTTCTTCTTCTTCTTCTTCAGATTTTAGCTTTCTTCTTCTGAAGAAGAAGAAGAAGATGCCAAAATCTGAATCAGTTTGTTATGGGGCAGAACTCTGGAAAGTGTTTTTCAGAAGCAGAAGAAGACTCTTTGTGCAACCGTAGAATGTCTACGTCTAAACGTCCAATGACGTTTGGCCAGTTTTTTTTCTTGAGTTGACGTTTGTACAACACCTTTTTTTTAAACGCCCAGGGTGTTGCACAAAAGCAGCACTCAGCGTAAAAGCAGCGTGCAAAACACTTAGATCCCATGAATAACCATGGCAAACTAGAGCTGTTAAAGTGTGATCGGGGCCTAAGCTTTCACATGGGAGGACTTGGTCCCGTGTGTTGGCAAAGAAGACAGGATACAGGATATAAAATAATAATTATAAAAAATGAAGATGTACAAGTTGCCTATGACAGGAGAAAGGCATATTTTAAGATGTTGGCTTGGCCCCGGTCAAGGTTATTTTCCTTAGTGCACGTTGTCCTCATATTATATACGAGGACAACAAAATATGTCCTGACATATTTTTTGGCCAAGTAATAAAAGAAGAATTAAGGACATCGATGCTCAACACTTAATATTTGAAAGTGCCTTAAGTCATTGCAGTTCAGATTGTGAGCCCCCCCCCCCCTCTCTCTCTCACCTTTAATTTCAGGCCTGGTGAGGAAGAGGGGGAGGTCATCCACATGGGAAACGCCATCATGTCCTTCTACTCGGCTCTGATCGACCTGCTGGGACGCTGTGCTCCGGAGATGCACGTGAGTGTCCCCACCCACCCGGGGGGGGGAGGGGGGGAGGGGGGGACACCGGAGGTGTTAAGGGCCACGGCCCACCTTGCCTGTCTCACCCTGGTATCTCTCTCCTCCTGACAGCTCATCAACAAGGGCAAGGGGGAGGCCCTGCGAATCCGCGCCATCCTGCGCTCCCTGGTTCCCATCAGCGACCTGCTGGGCATCATCAGCATCCCCCTCAATATGCCCGTGATCAACAAAGGTACGACCCCCCATACCTCCCCCTTCCCAAACCCCACCAACACCCCCACCTGGTGCCCAGCACCACACTTCCCTGTCAGGGACCAGAGTCACTCTGGTACAGCTGATTAACAGTTGATGGGTCTTGACAACGAGAGAATATCTCATCTTTGGTTGAAGGATAGATAAATGCTTTTTTATCCCAAAGGACATTCTCTTTCAGTAGCAGACAACAAGACGAGGTCAAACAACCCGGGGATAAGCTGTACATACTAATTGTCGGAAAATGCTACACTATACAATATAATATGTTTTTTTGCATACCTTGCATACACAAAGTCAAACTTTTTACCAAACAATCGGAAACCGAAAAGGCCGAACTTCCTATCGAACACTTGCCGATTGATTTGATGTGTTCCAGTCTGGTTTGGATTTTTCAGTGTCATCCTGGGATCGTTGTGACGTCAGCCTTTCTGTCAGTGATGGGAGGGGTTTCAGGTCTACCTGGTTTGCCTCCGTCAAGCTTATGAACGGTTCAAACTTATAAAGTAAAAAGAGTCTGATATATACCCACTGACGTATCCAAAACAGGTTGGGGACAAGCCCCCACTCACCGTGTCAAATGTTGCAATCAAGGCTTCCCCTCCCCCTTACTTCGCTGACGTCGAGTTAAATCATCGCCAGGGGAAGAAAGTAAATGTCATAACGGCGTGAAAATAAATCTCCGTGTTCCACTGAGGTAGCCCAGGGCCGGGCTTCACACCGTCAATACTGTATACTCTGAACCTTGGAGCTACGCCAGCATGGGCCGTCAATCAAGGTCCGTACAGTTTCTCTCCGCTCTGTACTTTTATCTCGAAAGCTTCCCCGGTTTTAGTCATCTCCGGGTGCCGTTTTTGCCTGCCTGCGAGTGCTCGTCCTTGGATCCGCCGCCGTGACCCAAAACGACTTGCAGGAGGAACCCACCCAGTTAAGCCGTCCGGATCCAATTTACTCCCCCTTGACAAATGACACCAAGCAGAAACGAAAGACTTTTCTCCCCTGGATGAACTTTTGCAGGTCCGGTTCATGTAATACGTCTCCCTGGGTAATTCTAGTAGCTCCCTTTTATTTATTCCCTTTTATAGTCTTGGTGTGTAATCTGTTAATTGTAACAATCAATGGATTGATCCAGAGTATACAGAGAGAGAGAGATATAGTGGCTCTAGGGGGTTTGACTCGCAGCCAGAAGGGGCTGGGCTTCATCCCCGATGTCCTCAGGCTACCTGGAAGGCATCCTGAACCATGTGGATATAAGCTGCTGCTAAGTTAATACTAAAGTTATATATACCATTAATACTATTCGTAGTAAATGGGGGACTGTACAGAATTAGATTATTAATTAATTAGATTATTAATCGAAAGTTGGACCGTTGTTTTTATTAAATAAATGTAGAATATTTGTAATGGTTTTCTCAGTGAATAAAATCACATGGCTCTCCTACACACTTAAGTTATAAGGATCATAGCTTATGTCAGCAATCTCCTGCGACTCCATATGCATATCAGGCCAGCCCAAGTGGGGTCCCGACACCAAGGTTGGGAACCACTGATCCAAAGTCTGAATACAGATTTATAGTTGCAGCCCGTTAGTTGCAGCCAGTTAGAAAGACTTCTGAATCAGACCAAACTTTACTGTTGAGGGTCCTCTCCCCCTGCCATGCTAGTGTTGCTAACATTGTCTCATGCTGACATATCATCAGCGTTTCAATTGTGTTATTCATCTTGTTATTCATCTTGTCAATATGAATACTTGTGAACTGCTGTATTTATATGTTTGCGTACCCCAGTGTTATGCTATTGTCTGCTTCAACTAATGTACACCTTGTAAGTCGCTTTGGATAAAAGCATCTGCCAAATGCCCTAAATGTAAATGTAAATGTAAATGTAAATGTTTCATTAATAACCTAATTTATTCAGAGGTGTCAACCTCTCTCTAATTAAACATAATCACCGCCTTCTCGTTTGCTCAGACGGCTCGCTGACGGAGCCCGACATGGCGGCTAGCTTCTGTCCGGACCACAAGGCCCCCATGGTGCTCTTCCTGGAGCGCGTGTACGGCATCGAGGACCAGAGCTTCCTCCTCCAGCTGCTGAAAGTGGGCTTCTTGCCGGACCTGCGTGCCTCCGCCTCCCTCGATACGGTGAGTTAGGCGGGGCTGTTGTACAAAAGAGCACATATTTCCAGACATATACACACTACATATATCTATAACTTACCGCTTGACTATGACTATGATTTAATGGCAGCAACAGGGTTGACATCGGGAAAACATTGCGAACAACTATAAATTAAAAAAAATGTAGTCCACAAGCCAGGGAATTTTGCAACACCGCTAGTCCCAATCTTATCCCAATGTTGAGAAATGTATTACTTTATGAAAGCTTACAACTCCCGGACACAACTCCTACCTGGGGAGCTCGGGAGACCGCTGCAGGTCATTGTTATTCCACACAGGAGTCTGGGCTTAATGAAAACACCGGGCTGAAAAATAGCTGCCCAGGAGATGCAATTGAGGTCATCAAGGAGGAACGCACACAATTCTGTGAAAACAAACAATTAATACTGGTGTCCTATGTGTCTCTCTCTCTCTCTCTCTCTCTATCTCTGTTTCGAAAGCTATAGCTAGGCTCGCCATTTTTAGGGATTGTTAGTGACACAGAGTCTCTTCAAACTCCCTCCAATAACTCATACTCAGCGTAGTAGGCTCCAAAGTCACTCCCTTCCAAACAATCCCTCCTCATACTTTTCACACCGTTGTATTCAAATGAAGTGCTTCTGTCTCGTACTCCGGCAATCGCCAGCGGGGACAATGTAATTACTTCAACATAAAGTCCCAGGGGGAATCATCGTGACAGTTCCACTGTCAGTCGGATGGCCCACGGGGTAAAGAATAGATTGCGTAGAGTGTGTACCGGGTCCAATGCAGTCCTCGTGGCATGGTGTTGAATGTGTGAGTGTTTTTTTCTGAGGGTACCAGGTGCTTTATTTACATTTTTTTACATTTAGGGCATTTGGCAGACGCTTTTATCCAAAGCGACTTACAAGGTGTACATTAGTTGAAGCAGACAATAGCATAACACTGAGGTACGCAAACATAAAAATACAGTAGTTCACAAGTATTCATTTTAACAAGATGAATAACACAATTTCGTACTGCTAGGTCACCTGCTTACCTGCTTTATGTACCGCCCCTTTGCATCACCTTTCGTCGTTGTTTGCGGTTACGACCTTTTGCTTTTGGAGAACACCCTATGTTCAGTGTAATGCAGCTCATACTGGTTTTGGGTATTTGTTCCAATACCACAGGCCAAAATATATCCAATACAAAGATACCGAAAGCAATATGAAATATATCAGAAATCAACCGTTTGCAGCCATGCTTTTATACAAAATAACTTCGGTCTCCGAAAAGCAGTGAACAGAGATTGAATCTCAGTTTAAGTTAGGAATAACATTAACACTCGGGAGTGGTTGCAACAAAAGGACAATGATGTAAAAACAACACACTTGGCGACTCGGATCGCACGCAAATTTAAGAACTTACAAACCTGGGTGTAAGTTTGTTGCTCTAACGCAGCGGTGCCCAATAGGTTGATAGCCATCGACCAGTAGATCACAAAGGCTATGATGGTGTTTTTTTAGTATTATAATCCATTTTCATAAAACAAAAATTTATATATATTTATACTGTATATAAAAAACAAGAGAGCGGCCCATCTTTGTTACATTAGGTTACCATAACAACTGTGAAATTACAGACATAACTTTCAAATCATAACCATCTTTAAACATTAACAGCTCTTTCTTTTTTAAGTGGTAGATCATTTTTAACTGGTAATTTTTTAAGTACATCGCAAGCCTATAAAATGTGTGGGCACCCCTATAAGCCACCCACTATAACGTAACCTCCCCCCCCGACAGGAAGTGCTGAGCACCACGGAGACGGCGCTGGCCATGAACCGGTACATCGGCACGGCGATGCTGCCCCTGCTGACTCGCTGCGCGGCGCACTTCGCCAGCACCGAGCACCACGCCGTCCTCATCGACTCCACGCTGCAGACCATCTACCGCCTGTCCAAGGCCCGCTCGCTCACCAAGGCCCAGCGGGACTCCATCGAGGAGTGCCTGCTGGCCATCTGCAAGTAAGCAAGCAAGCCTCTCGCCGCCGCCTTTTATCTTTCGTTCATATTTAGAGAGTCGAGTCAATTCAGTTTGAGCCACACAGCCCTTAAAGTGGCAGTGTGTGGGGGATTGAGTGCTGTCTAGTGGTGAGGTTGACGATGGCAACCAACTGAATAGGAAGGAAAAACTCCCTTAAATATCGAGGAAGAAGCCTGTAGAAGACACACAGGAGTGGAGGATCCCTCCTTCTAGGGATGGTTTGGAGTGTAACTGGTGCCATCATCACAGAGTCT
>CM051019.1:1259508-1292008 GCA_027704905.1 Muraenolepis orangiensis
ATGAAGGCGTTGACCTCTGTCTGTTTTGGGCAGTAGCTCTGTCTGTTAGGACTTTGAAACCGGAGAGTCGCCGGTTCAAGTCTCCTCCTGGGCACCCCGAGGTGCCCTTTAGCACAAGGCACCAGACCCCTACACTGCTCCCCCCTTGGCACTGTGTATACAATAGCTGTCCACTGCTCCTAATACTAGGATGGGTTAAATGCAGAGAAACACATTTCACTGTGTGTGTGTGTGTGTGCGTGAGTGTGTGTGTGAACATGAATGTGAACAAATAAAGAGGATTCAAATCCTCCAGATTCAGATTTTAGATTTAGATTTCTCAAACGTCTCCGTCCCCTGGCAGAAGTACGACTCGGACCTGTTCAAGATGGCCATGCCCTGCCTGTGTGCCATGGGCGGCGCTCTGCCTCCGGACTTCGTGGACACCAGCCCCGACACGCTGGAGAAGCAGGCCTCGGTGGACGCCCAGGGCAACTTTGACCCCAAGCCTGTCAACACAGCCAAGTGAGTTGTTCCCCCGTGTCTGTGCTCGGCCCCCACGCGATGCTCTCCTGTTCTTGTGGTATATCCTGCAGTAGTGAGAAGCCATTGTTTCTCATTGGCGGTTACTTTCATCTCTAACATTGTTTTTAATAATCAGCTGAAATTAGTTTGTTTCGTTCTCTCGCATATGTTTTTGCATCTTGTTTTTTTTTGTGAACTGTTTAAAAGGCACGTTCTTGAAGAACTGTATTGACCAATCAAAATATACAATAACAATGCTGTGGTATTAAAATGCCATATATTCACAGTCCACACACTTTAGAAGTTATGGGAATTGAAACCCAATTGAATGCAAGCAACAAACGTGAACGCATTGGACTTTAACGCGTTGGACGCATTGGAATTGAACTTCATTGGAATTGAACTTCATTGGAATTGAACTTCATTGGAATTGAACTTGCTCCATGCTTGCTTTTCAGCATCTCCCTTCCTGAAAAACTTGAGTACATTGCAAACAAACACGCAGAGCATTCCCATGAGAAGTGGTGCTCAGAAAAGGTACGTCGACTTTATTTATTGACGCTGTATCCTACACATTTTGTAAAGTTGCTACGACTTTGATGTTAATTAGCATAAGGGAGATAGCACATAGCGCTTCATTGTCAGCAGACTGTATCCTGTATGTCGGTAGCTAGTAGTTGTCTCAAGCTGGGGGTACTTATTAGCGGTGCTGTCGCAGGTGGCGGCGGGATGGAAACTGGGCGAGAGCGTGGATGAACAAGCCAAAGCTCACCCTCTGCTGAAGCCCTACAAGTCCCTGAGTGAGAAGGTACATGTACGCACACACACACGCACACACACACACACACACACACATGGTCTGTAGGTTTCCATTACAACTGCCGTGGCCACACTTGGAAATATTAAACCATTGCTCAAATACCCTCAAGTATTAACTTTACAATGTTAAATCCCCACCGCATATCTGTGTACCCAGCACATGGGCTGGGTACCCAAACATTCACATGGATCAAGAACCACAATAAGCCATGGTCATACTCTTACATTAGTCATTTAGCAGACGCTTTTATCCAAAGCGACTTACAATATTACTGTATTCTCACATTTCATTCTACTAAATTAAATGTTTATTCTATTGAACAAAAGCTGCTGCCACTGATTCTTGAAACTCTGTTTTTTGAAACTCAGAGTTTTTTTTTTATCAGATCAGACCAGTCAATTGTGAGTTTGAGAACCGCTGACAATCAGCATCGTAGATGATGATGCATGATGCTGTGACACTTAGTGCAATCAAGTAACAAGCTAACACTTTTGTGTGTGTGTGTGCGTGTCTGCGTGGGTGCGCTACACAGGAGAGAGAGACCTACTGCTGGCCAGTGAAGGAGTCCCTGAAGAGCATGCTGGCCCTTGGCTGGAGCATGGAGAGGACCAAGGAGGGAGAGGCCATAGCCCATCAACGGGAGAGCGAGAAGCAACGCAAGGGCTCCATCACCCAGGTGCCTGCCAGTCATTCTTTATCCCCCGGCTCTTCATACATATGTCTTTATTTATTTATTTATTTTAACTGATATTCAACAAGATACAAATTTGATGAATCCAGCTCTTTTTTTGGTTGTTTTTGTGTCGTTTGGCCCGTAGGCAAATGAATTCAGCCCTGCTCCGGCTGAGCTGCACAATGTTACGTTGTCCAGAGAGCTACAGGTTAGTCTTTTGTTATTAGGAGGTTATGTTTTTGCGTCTGTCTGTCTGTTTGCCTGTATGCTTGTCTGTAAGCAAGATAACTCGCATAGTTATGTACGGACACCACTTGCTGGCTTTGCTGGCTTTTTTTATATAGCGCTTTTATCCAAAGCGCTTTACAAGTCCTCACATTACCCATTCATACACCGACGGCGGAGTCAGCCATGCAAGGAGACAGTCAGCACGTTGGGAGCAGTTTTAGGGTTAGGGTGTCTTGCTCAAGGACACCTCGACAGTTTTTTTGCTAGGAGGAGCCGGTGGTTAGCCACTTGGTGGTTAGATTACTTATGGGCATGGGAACAGTTGATTCGATTTTCAAATCCGGATCCAGGGGACTTGTGGTGAGGTGTGGCAGAGGTTTGCGCTCTCCTGAGTGCCCTCTCGTTTCCAAATGACTTGATTCATAAACTGGCAGAATTAATAAACTACCAACTACCAACTTTTTATGTATCCAGAACACAGAATACTAGCAATGTCTACAATTCAAAACAAAAAAATAATATAATGTAATTATAATTAAGATGTAATGTAATGAATGGAACTGATTGAAATGCAAAACCTAGGATCCATGTATGTATGTATGCAACGGTGTGATACATATTCAGCTTAAAATCACAAACAGATTGATACTTGGGTTTTCACCAAGAACAACACTGCTGATTGTCACCACAGGGCATGGTGGAGTTAGTTGCAGAAAATTACCACAACATCTGGGCCAAGAAGAAGAAAAACGAGCTGAACAGCAAAGGTAGGCAAAATAAAAGGATCCGAAGGAAAAAGGGCTGGAATATTAAAAAAGTAATGTATGTGACAAATGTGCCAAGAAGTTCAATTAGTTCCATCTGTCTTTCCAAGTGGATTTATTTCTAAAGTGCGCTTAGTTAGTTTGCTAGTGGAAGCCTCGGGAGCTTGCCTGTGTGTGTCACCTGTACAGCAGGTCCGTCGTCTAGCTGGTTGGTGTGTTTTTTTCAGGAGGTGGGAGCCACCCTCTGCTGGTGCCCTATGACACCCTGACGGCCAAGGAGAAGCACCGGGACAGGGAGAAGGCCCAGGAGCTGTTTAAGTACCTGCAGATCAGCAGCTATGTCATCAGCAGGTCGGCCTCCTACCAATTCATTTGTATTGTATTTTATTATAATAATAATAATTATAAGGTATCCACAGTTTCACTGAATACAGTGAATTTGTATTTGTATAGCACCCTTCATACATAAAATGAAAGAAAGATTTGTTCTGAAAACCTTTCAGAAAGAAAAATGAAATGAATAAAATGAATAAGCTCATAAAAATAAAATATGAAATCCAGTACAATTGGCACGGAAATAAAGGTATAAAAAGTAGGTGTTCAGTTGATTGTTAAAGATGTCAACAGAGCTTGCATGTCTAATGTGACTGGCAGGCTGTTTGTTCCACAGTCTCTGAGCGTAGCAGCTTAAAGCAAAAAAGCAGTTTCCCCGCTCGTTTTGTGGGCTGTTTGTCCTTTTAGATTTGTAAACATAAAAACACTTAAAATAAGCCATACCATCTGTGTCAGATCAGAGTCTCAGAGAGCTAGTGTCGAGAGATCCCAATCTCGTCCGTAATGAAAACTACAGTGTCATTAAAGGTTATTTAAAAAATGCATGGATGGACATTAAGAGTGGGACCTGAATCCCGGGTAACGAGACGATCTGAGAAGACACACAAGCTGCCTCTGCTGAGGGTGTTTTTGTGCGTTGTGCGTGGCAGAGGTCAGAAGGACATGGAGCAGGACTCTTCCTCTATGGAGAAAAGGTTTTGCTACAAGTTCCTCAAGAGGATGCTCAAGCACGTGGACTCAGCACAGGAGTTCATTGCCCACCTGGGTGAGTGTGTGTGTGTGTGTGTGTGTAACCCTGCCAAAATAATAATAGCTATTATTTATTTTCCCGGTACACAGATGATTGATTGTATACATGTAAATCACGGGGGTGTTTTGTATGTGTGCTATGCTTGACTCTCGTGACTCCAGAGGCCATGGCCACCAGCGGCAAGACGGACAGATCGCCCCACGACCAGGAAATCAAATTCTTCGCCAAGGTGTGGAAGTCTCACTTAAAGGACCACACATGGGCTCGGGGTGATCAAACGTCGTCATTATCTCTCATGGCTTCACTGAATACGTTACTGATATGACTTGTCGATTCACATTGTAACGATTCTGGGGGGAATGTGCCTGCCTGCACCAATTTAAACAGTGGCTAACAGTAAGGTATTTTGTAATGTACTTGTATGGCAATTCACTGTTGTGTTGTCCATATACTATTTACTGCACATTGATTTTAAAAGACCAAAGTGCTGTATCGCAATTGCTTACATTCATGTCACAAGCAGATAACTGCTCTTAGCCAAAATCGGTACAAGGAAGTGATTTTGATAAATTAAATCGGTAAGGAAGGTTTTAGTAAGGCCCTGACGGTGGTTTGATCACCCAGAACCGGGGTTGCCCTTCAACAACACCAACAAAATGATCGATTCGCTCTATCAAGAGGTCTCCTCCTATTGGTTCCCTAGGTGCTGCTTCCTCTGATCGACCAGACCTTCAAGAACCACTGCCTCTACTTCCTGTCCACGCCCAGCAAGAACCTGAGCAGCTGTGGCTACGCCTCCAACAAGGAGAAGGAGATGATCACCAGGTACTCACTGACATGACATGATCGTTTTCTATTTGGATACTAGAACACTATTACTATTACTATTAGAATGCTATTCGTACAAAGTATACCGTACTTGGGTAGCACTTTGACACATGCTATCGGCAAGGCAGACGGAAGGACTTAAAAGTAACCGGTTTAAATAATAATAATAATAATAATATTTATTAAATGTTTTTCGATTAAATTGTAATGAACGGGTCAAAAAAGACTAAGAGGTTAAGACGACGCAGACTTGTGTTCCCTTGTTTATGTCTTCCGAAATAAAAAGCAATATGCGACTCTGGAAGGAGGAAAGTACTTTCCACCGATGTCTCACGTTGGCTACAATGCTAATGTGTTTCAAATCAATGTGTCAAGCTTGCCTGTTTTCCTCCCCTTCGTCTTCTCCATTTCTCTTAGATCTTTCTGTGCGGTTTTTGTTGTCTGTATTCTCTTAATTTCTGCCCTCCTTTCCTCTCCTCTCCTCTCCTTCCCTTACCAGCCTGTTCTGTAAGCTGGCAGCTCTTGTCAGACACAGGATCTCTCTGTTTGGTAAGGACTGCCGATGCCTCTGAGCCTTTGTCTTTTTTCCCTTTCTCGTTCGCCTGTCCGCGGCCACAATACTTGCCGAGTCCCACATGGCTGTGTTTACTTCTACAGGCAGCGACGCAGCCATGATGGTCAGCTGTCTGGACATCCTGGCTCACTCCATCGACACCAGGTAGGGTAAATGTTAGCGTGTGATTTGTAATGAGGCTTTCCCCATGAGAGTTTCTCACAAGCTATTTCGTGTGAAACACAATATTGTAATGAAATTACCAGCAATATTTGAAAAAATGTATACCAACGCTTGAGACAACAAAAAAAAGCTACTTCTTTCCTCTATTAAAGTGCAACCTTCTGGCTACCCATCATTTATCTGAATCGCTGTTTTGGGAGAAACGTTTCAGTATTGGAAACAGAGTCGTGATTCGGTGGTCACTGTTTGAATACCAACAAATACCAGGAAAATAGCTGTAAATCCAGCAAAGGGCCTTCAGTATAGCACATACCGCTGCCACACCGAAAGGTCCCAGGGGATAATCAGGGGATAATCATCTTTTCCTTGGCCCATAAGTAATCTAACCACCAGGTTTTGCCCAATTCCGTACCTAACTTTTTGAGTAATGTTGCTAACAGACTAATGTTGCTAACTGAGCGAAAACATAACCTCCTCCCATCTTTGATGGCGGAGGCAGTAAGTATATTGTAAACAGATTCAAAGAAAATCTGTTTTCTTTTCACAGAACGGTGATGAAGTCGGGCTCGGAGCTGGTGAAGGCCGGCGTGCGGGCCTTCTTCGACAGCGCCTCCGAGGACCTGGAGAAGCTGCAGGAGATGCTGAAGCTGGGCAAGTTCACGCAGTCGCGCGCCCAGATGAAGAGCGTCACGCAGAGCATCAACTACGTGACGGTGGCGCTGCTGCCCGTCCTCACCGCCCTCTTCGAGCACGTCAAGACGCACGAATTCGGCGTGGAGCTGCTGGGTGAGGACCGCTCGTGTTCACCTAATACATTTGTGTCACTTTAAATGTGTATCATCCAAAAACGAACCCTTCGCTAATTCGCCCGATGTGGTTTTGCAGTGGACGACGTGCAGCTTTCCTGCTACCGTATCCTAACCTGTCTGTACTCGCTGGGGACCGGGAAGAACATCTACGTAGAGAAGTAAGGGGGGCCGTCGATAACGAGTCACTTTCTGCTGCCTGAATGCGTCGATAGCGTCCGCTCTGTTACCTTTTCCGAGTTCCAGCATAAAACTGTTCATGAAACTTGTCACTTGTCACAATGTGACAAGACGACTTGAAAATCATTAAATGTTTTTTTGTGATTTGGGTTTATTGGTACAAATTCACATGCCTCCTGCATGATAACGTATATTTTCAACAGATGTATTTCAACACATGTATATTGTATATATTCTCAAAACTTACAGGGAACACGATTCCTACTAAAAAAGGTCCAATCAGTGTCCGGAACGTTGATAGGGGGGTGTGTGTGTGTGTGTGTGTGTGTGTGTGTGTGTGTGTGTGTGTGTGTGTGTGTGTGTGTGTGTGTGTGTGTGTGTGTGTGTGTGTGTGTGTGTGTGTGTGTGTGTGTGTGTGTGTGTGTGTGTGTGTGTGTGTGTGTGTGTGTGTGTGTGTGTGTGTGTGTGTGTGTGTGTGTGTGTGTGGTCTTCTTTAAAGGCACCTTCCTGCCCTGGGCGAGTGTCTGGCCATCCTGGTGGCAGCCATGCCCGTGGCCTTCCTGGAGCCCCAGCTCAACGCTTACAACCCGCTGTCCGTCTTCAACACTAAGACCCCCCGAGAGAGGGCCAGTAAGTTGTTGTTGTTGTTGTTCACGTCCTCCCCTACCCCGGCCCGGCCGCCTCTGGCTCGCGTCCCTCAACATGAGTTCCGATGACCAACGTTTGGGGTTGTTTGTTGGTTAATGAATTGTAGCGTTAGAGCCTGTTGATCTCTCCATGCTGCCATTTTCCCCCTTGCCGTTTCCCCCTGTATATATAGTGCAGTTCATGTATAAGGTGCAGTGCACGGTGTCATTTTTACAAATGACTAAATGTACATAAAATCAAGAGAATACACAAATGTGCATATTTCCTTTTGTTGAGAATGTTTAAGCACGCAGAGCAGTTGATACGTGCTTACATGTCCGCACTTGGCCAATGCAGCCTCATCCCTCCCCCTCCACGCCTCAAATCCAGATGAGAATCCATGATGCAGTCGAACATGTTTATCATCTCCCCCCCAGGTGTTGTGTTTCTAACCTGTCGTGTGTGTGTGTGTGTGTGTGTGTGTGCGTGTGCGTGCGTGCGTGTGTGTGGCTGTAGTTTTGAGCATGCCCGACAAGGTGGAGGAGATGTGTCCTGAGTTGCCTCGTGTCGACGGGCTGCTCCAGGACATCCACAACCTGTCTGAGACCGGCGCCCGCTACACCGAGATGCCACAGGTTAGCACCATCCTCTGGTAGGAGTACCAAATGCAGTCTGATTCTGATCAGATTTGGTTTATTTGTACCATGTATAAGGTACAATGAAATGTTATCACAAATGTAAATATGTACACAAATTTACATAATTGCAGAATATATTAATCCTTCACTATAAACAGTACAGTATAAATTCAACTTTAAGTGAACAAAGTGTAATGTGGAGAGTGCAGATAGTCCAGTTGTTGTTGTAGAATGCGGGGGGGGGGGGGCTTGCTCATTATATTTCTTAAATATGCTATTTAAAATGATATTTCCAAAAAATGATATATATTGCTTGCTCCCTCCACAGGTGATTGAGGTGATCCTGCCCATGCTGTGCAACTACCTGTCCTACTGGTGGGAGATGGGCCCCGACAACTCGGCGCCGGATGCGCTGTGCTGCACCACGCTGACCTCGGAGCACCTCAGCATCATCCTGGGGAACATCCTCAAGATCCTCAACAACAACCTGGGCGTCGACGACGCCCCCTGGATGAAGAGGATCGCCGGTGAGCGCCGTCATGCGCGCACACACACGCACGCACGCACGCACACATGCACGCACGCACGTGCACACACAAACCCAAGCACACACACGTGCACACACGCACCTGAACTCGAGAAGAAGACAGTCAGTAAGTAAGACCTTTTACAATAGAAATGGGGGTATTCACATTGACAGTTGATTTCCTCGGAAGCCAAACTGTGTTTAAAGTGTTTAAAGCATTCCGTTTAAAGCAGTTCAAGTTTGGTGGAGGTTTTGGGTTGTGTAGATGGTTACCTTGCCATGGGTGTTTAACTAAAAATATTGCCGTGATATCTTCAATAGTTGCTTCGTAGACTCAAACTTGACAATACAAAATAGTGTTTTTTGTCTCGAAGTCACAGTTTTAGCACACAAACGAACACAAACAAAGCAGATGCAGCCAAAAGCCCATTCAGCGGTTTTTAAAATCTGTTTGCAACGAATTGAAAGGTTATATTTTTCGATATCTCCCCAATATTTGGAGTTCCATCATAGCAAGGTAACTAAAGATGCTTTACAGCCATATTATATATATATATATATATATATATATATATATATATATATATATAACAAAGGCGGACTACAGCTTCTTCTATGCTAATAAAGAGGCTAAAGAGTCTTGAACCAACATGATGGAGGCAGCACATCTAGCCTTGTTTGTCCTACTTGGTTATTTAGCAGGCGATTTTATCCAAAGTGACTTAGTCTTAGAAGTAAGAAACCAATCAACATTGGAGCATCTACAAAAAACACTGGGCCACATGACAAGAACGCAGAATAACCATATAAATCATATTCACATTTATCACATTTTATACTTAGCCAACAGTGCTCTTTAGACATGCATTTCTCGTCAAGGGGTCGGCTTATACGGTGAGTGTCGTGCTTTTTAAAAGAATAAATAAATATTATATAAATAAATATATTATTATATAATATATATAAATATTTTCTAGTCCCAAGTTAAAGGTAGGCTGTAGCTCTCCGCTCCCTCCCTCACTACGTTCCCACGCCGTTGAGAAGGCCACACAGATCCCTCGAACCAGTCAGGGAAGAGATGCCCCGATCAACAGCCTTTGAATACCAGAATGGTCTCATACAGAGGCAGGGGCAGTTGACGACAAACAGAGCTCAGATTTCACTCACTGATTGTTGACAGATGACACTCAATTAGTAGCTCTTGAATCTGGCCTCCGGCACCTTTTAACCTTGACTTTAAAGCGCTGTATGTATAATAATAATAATAATAATAATAATAATAATAATAATAATGTTGTTTAAAGTCCAACCTGTTCTTGTTGATAGTCTACTCACAGCCAATCATCTGCAAGGCATCAGCCGGCCTGTTGAGGAGCCACTTCCTGCCCACGCTGGATAAACTCAGGAAGAAGACGGTCAAGGTAAGACAAAGTGAAAGTGTGGTTATCTAGCCAAGTGGTCCCCAACCACCGGGCCGCGGACCGGTACCGGTCTGTGGGTCATTCAGTACCAGGCCGCACAGAAAGAAAGAATAAAAATATATTTGATTGATTATCACATTATCAGAGTCTTAAAGATGTTTTATTTAGAAAAATGACCGGATACATCCGTCTGTGCTTCTTGACACATGTCAAGACATGTAAAGATGCTTGTCTCGGTCATGTGATGTGTTACCCCAAAAACGAAGTCCACAAGCTAGCAAAAACTAGTAAAATACTAACTTCCCAACCACAAAAGACCCACGAACTGCGAAAAGAATTGATCCGTGACCCATTTTAGACCAAGCCAGGTGTATCAAGCCTGTCCATGCTAGAAGATGATCAACTGCTGGAGGTTGCAAATTACGGTGGCCTCAGAAATGACAACAACTCTGCCGTGTTCTGGATTCAAATCAAGGCAGAATATCCTGACATCGCCAAAAAAGCACTGAAAACCCTGATTCCATAATTTCCAACATCCTATCTTTGTGAAGGTTTTCTGCAGTGACAGCTAGGCTCCAATCAGCCAAACCCGATCGACAAACCCCACCAAGTGATGTACATCAGTGGTTCCCAAACTGGGGGGCGTTATGACAGTTATGGAGTTGTGACAGAGGGGGGCGCGGAAAGGCTAAATATTAATTATGTGATATGGCAAATCAAAATAGGAAAAACGCCCCTTACGAATAAAGGTGACTCTCTCTCTCGCTCTCACTCGCTCTCTCTCTCTGACTTTCTGGCAGGTGGTGACTGAGGAGGAGCTGCTCAAGGCCGACAGTAAGCTGGACACCCAAGAGGCGGAGCTGCAGATCCTGGATGAGTTTGCCGTGCTCTGCAGGGACCTGTACGCATTTTACCCCATGCTCATCCGCTATGTGGACAACAACAGGTACAGTTGGCGCTTCCAAGCATCTACCCCTCTCCACCACCATAGGGGCCCGGAGCTACAACTCCCTTTTCATAAACTCATCAAATAAATATATCTATTTCCCCGAGTAGTTTGATTATTCCTTTGGTGTCCGGGGTGTCACCGGAGGTAGTGTCTCTCTGTTTTAACGTGGCAAATAAACACACTGTTGCGTGTTTCTAGAACAAGACTTTGGTCTGTAGATACGAGCGTATGCCGATTGAGCTGTGGAAACCCGGTTCATAGTCCTTAGCTTGTGTCTCTCACCGATGGTCTGCCCTCCTCATCCCCCCCCAACAGGTCCAGGTGGTTGAAGGATCCTGATGCAGACTCTACAGAGCTCTTCAGAATGGTGGCCGAGATCTTCATCCTCTGGTGCAAGTCCAACGTAGGTCTCGGCAGGGACGGCGTGGAAATGATAAGGATGATATATATATTGTTTTTGTTTGTTAATATTTATCTATATTCACTATATCCTCCGTTTTTGCAACATAGAACTTCAAGAGGGAGGAGCATAACTTTGTGGTCCAGAATGAAATCAACAACCTGGGCTTCCTCACTGGTGAGGGCATCACCAACAGCATGTCCAAGGTAAAGATTCCTAAATATGCACCGACATTCATCCAGATACTATAGTAAGGAACCAAAACCAAACTTTGAAGCCAAAAGGCAACTGTGCGTGTTGCTGTTCTGGCACCCAGACTCTGGAACAATCTACTCTCTCCCATTAGTTCAGCAGAGTCTTTCGAGAACAGTTAAAAAGCTTTAAGTATGAAGATATCGTCAAGGGGAGACTGGTTGCTGAATGTCTGTGTGTGGTGTTCTTGTATGTACTTTTGAATGTAGTTTTATTTGTGTGCTCTGTGGCTGTGGTTTCCTTTTTCTGCATCCTGTGCTTCACATCCTGCTGATGTAAAGCACTTTGTAACCTTAAAAAGCTGTGACATAAATATCAGTATCTGAATGCCTTTATTGTCATTGTACATTGTACAAGTACAACGGAATTATGTAGCAATCCTCACAGTCACTCTTTTACAAACAATACAAGATATCAATTATTTAAAAAAACAAAAGAAAACAACAGAAACGGGTTTAAAATGAGCATATACAATTGTTTACATACATATTGCAGTGGCCTTATGTACAGTAGTGCAAATTAGAAATGCATATGCATACATGCAGTATTGTTACACAGAACAGTCAGTGTCAGGGTATAATATATATATATTTATATATATGTGTTACTTAACTTAATATAGCTAGGGAGGCAAACTTTTTTTTAGGGGGGGGGGGGGGCTGCAGATGGCTGCAGATGCATTTTTATGCCGTAGCCCGTCATGGACAATTTCCAAATTCATGGAGAATTTTGGAATTCGGCGTAGCAGCCTTCCTCTTCCCCTCCTACCGCCTGACTGTCAGGTTGTCAGCACTTTATAAAACCTCATCAAAAATGTCTCGCTGCCACTCCCTGAAGTATGACGCCGAGGGCTTGGATGCTCACCAACGCTGTGCCCTAGTGACTTGGCACAGCGTTTTTTTCGATGCAAACGGTTCGTTGGGGATTGAGTTGGGGATTGCCTGATTGAGTTGTCTCACGTGCAGACGTGTTCTCAGTACTAGATCATGTGCTCGTAAATCCCTCTCACGGCCTCGTTTATTTCTGTGTTTCAAGCCCTTTTTGGGTGGAGATATGTCGAAGAACCTTGGGGTTCCGCCGAGAACAGGCTCAAAGATGTGTTGTTGTTGTTGTTTTGACAGGTTACTTAACCGCCACTCACAAACTAGAATCGCAGCTAAACGCTGAAATCCATCCACAACCGGTGGTGTCCTCAAACACGGCGTCATTCGAGTTTTGGTTTGAAGTTTATTATAGGCATTGGTGGTGTAGGTGGACACTAGCCAAGACGACGTTGTTGTGCCAAGGTCAAATTTGGGCAATCCATATCGTTTGGGCATACTCTACGGACGTTTGAGTGAAGTTACGATGCTTTGATCCCTCCCGGACTGGCATTGTGCTCTAAACACCCGAGGTACCGGTAGGGGGACCAGGTGTCCCACTAAAACAGCTGCAGGACAGACGCTTTCCTAACATCTGGCTTTTATCCGATGGCTGTAAAGAAAGCAGGGAAGGCTGTCTTCACGGGGCTGTGTTTGAAGTCGTTCAAACGGTGACCCCTTACACGCGGGTCAAGTGCAGGTCATCCTGTCACCGTCTCTCGCTGCCTTCTACACTATTACGCCCAAGCGGGGAAGCACATATTTGAGAGTCACCACAATAGGCACAAGCTACTAAACTAAACTACTGGTAATATAAACTAGCTAAAACCAGTACAAGGGGATCGGCCGTTTTTTGTCTGCTAAATGTGTTATTTTGTGGTCGTGACATGAAGGCGTGACATGTGAGGTTCACAAGAAAGGTGTGGAAATGTTTTGTTAGACATTATCTCAACTCTTTTGACTGCCTCTCCACATCGGTGACGTGTCCCACAAGGTGACCTTGCCTTCCGTTATGAATTAGTTGTTTTCTCCCCCCCCACCCGTGCAGTCCGGCGGCGACCAGGAGAGGAAGCACAAGCGCCGGCGTGGCGAGTACTACTCGGTCCAGACCTCGCTGATCGTGGCAGCGCTGAAGAAGCTGCTGCCCATCGGCCTCAACATGTGCACCCCGGGGGACCAGGAGCTCATCTCGCTTGCCAAGATCCGGTACAGCCTGGTCAGTGTAACACAACACACACACACACGCACACATGGACCTCATAAATGCGTCGGTCTAATGCCGTTCTGCGCCCGCTCTCTCATGCAAGCATTGACAAAGTCGATTTTTGCATTGTCATTTTGAATTAAATGTGTGTGATAGAAAGATAGATGCAAATATATCAAATATATAATATATAAACAATTGTGACCAATAAAGTTCTTGAATGTTGAATCTTGATAGATTGATAGATTGAGAAATAGATGTGTTATGTGTTGGTTGTGTTGACTTCACTTGGTTTTTATATCTCAGGGGTTATGCAAATGTCTCCAAATGCAGTCTACATTGTTCAGATCTGCGGTGTTCCGTTTGTACCCAACGATGTGTCACATTACACGATGTGGCCCATGACACGATGTTACACGTGAGACGTGGCCCATGACACGTGGCCCTGTGAGCGCTGATCGCGTTGTCTTGCCTCCCTTCTCCCCCACCCAGAAAGACACGGACGACGAGGTGAAGGAACACCTACGGCAGAACCTCCACCTTCGGGACAAGGTGGGTCTCGTCGGGCCGAGAGACGGGATGCCGCCCCTGTGCCGCCCTTTCCGCTTCTTGTCATTTAATATAGAAGAAGTCGCACCATTTAATTGAACTAATGTATCGGTGTATTGATTTTACGTGTACGATATTGCCATGATGTGACCGGCGTTTATTTATAGAAATGGGTTTACGAAATGGGTTTTTCTTTGGTGTAATTTATTAACCGCATCGTTTGATCTCACTAATGTATCCATTTCACAAATTTTGCTTTAAGTGTATTGAAGGCCCCAACCGAGCATATAGACCGTCATGCATTGCGCTGAAAGAAAAACGGCAGACTGACAAGAAGGGAGTCCGTCTGGAATAGTGTCCCAAAGTGTTTTTAACTATATAGTAGGGAGTAGGGAATGAGGGAAGGATTTCACTATATAGTCCTCTACATTGAACTACTAGAGAGGGAGTAGGGAATGAGGGAAGGAGGATTTCACTATATAGTCCTCTACATTGAACTACTAGAGAGGGAGTAGGGAATGAGGGAAGGATCTCACTATATAGTCCTCTACATTGAACTACTAGAGAGGGAGTAGGGAATGAGGGAAGGATCTCACTATATAGTCCTCTACATTGAACTACTAGAGAGGGAGTAGGGAATGAGGGAAGGAGGATTTCACTATATAGTCCTCTACATTGAACTACTAGAGAGGGAGTAGGGAATGAGGGAAGGATCTCACTATATAGTCCTCTACATTGAACTACTAGAGAGGGAGTAGGGAATGAGGGAAGGATCTCACTATATAGTCCTCTACATTGAACTACTAGAGAGGGAGTAGGGAATGAGGGAAGGATTTCACTATATAGTCCTCTACATTGAACTACTAGAGAGTGAGTAGGGAATGAGGGAAGGATCTCACTATATAGTCCTCTACATTGAACTACTAGAGAGGGAGTAGGGAATGAGGGAAGGATTTCACTATATAGTCCTCTACATTGAACTACTAGAGAGAGGGAGTAGGGAATGAAGTGAATGATTCCGGACACAGCCAAAGACTTTCTCCCCTCCGGTAGCCAGTGACCTCATCACTTCCATCTCTTTCGTCTTTCATCTGAGTGCCCTCATCACTTTGATGCTGTGTGTTGTCAGTCTGATGACCCGGCGGTGCAGTGGCAGATCAACCTGTACCGACACGTAGCCATGAAGAGCGGGGAGCCTGCGGACCCCGTGGACCGGGTCCAGAGCATCTCCGCTGCCGTCTTCCACCTGGAGCAGGTACACACACGCACACGCACACACCCCTTGGTAAAGGTCACAACCTGTTGCTTGCTTTTATAATTTATGCACATTCTAACAAGATAGTTACTGCAAGTATTAACAATGAAAAATGGATAATTTACAAAGAATATACATTAGAGATACTAGAAACGGTCAACAACTACTCAAGTTGTCCACGTGTCATTAGATTAGATTCTAATGTATTGTCATTGCACAGCAGCACAATTACAGTACAGCGAAAATAATTTGGCATCTAACCAGAGTGTACATGTTGCAGTAAAGTGCATGGTAATATATACCATGCACGGGGGACGACGACGACCAACGAGGGCGGTGTCCTGATGTCCCTTTTTTTTGGTCCAGGTGGAGCAGCCTCTGAGGAACAAGAAGTTGGTGTATCAGAAGCTGCTGTCCAAGCAGCGGAAGCGTGCCGTGGTGGCCTGCTTCCGCATGGCCCCCCTCTACAACTTACCCAGGTAGGAGGCCCTTTTTCCCACCCACCCAACCACCCCCCCCCCCCCCCCCACCACTACACCTTGACACCCCGACACCCTGACACCACCCCTGGCACAGGACCACGACAGTAACACCATAGAGGGATGTTCATTTCTAATGAAACTGTGACCATTGTGTGTGTGTGTCCATCTCATGTGCACTCGTGTCTCTCAAACTAACCAGATACAAAGTGTGTGTGTGTGTGTGTGTGTGTGTGTGTGTGTGTGTGTGTGTGTGTGTGTGTGTGTGTGTGTGTGTGTGTGTGTGTGTGTGTGTGTGTGTGTGTGTGTGTGTGTGTGTGTGTGTGTGTGTGTGTGTGTGTGTGTGTGTGTGTGTGTGTGTGTGTGTGTGTGCGCGCCCATATGAAAACCCTTACATCCCCCTCCCTAATGACGTTCTCTCTCCTCTGTGTCGTCCTTTTGCATAACACGCTGTCCTCTCCTCCTCCCCCCCCCCCCCCCCCCCCCCCCCCCCAGATACAAAAATAATAATTACTTCCTGAACGGCTATCGGGAGGTTTGGCTGGAAAGGGCGTTCAAAGCCTCCAGCTTTGACCGCCTGTTCTCCCTGCTGACGGTAAATTAAGACAACGGGGGGCCGAACGCTTCACTTGCTCGACCCACTCCCTTCCTCCATCCACCAGGCGCTGGAACCGACCTCACTACCCCTCCCGCCAATCAGCTGGCTTTTGGCACTGCTGATTCTGATTGGTCAGATAGATAGAAAGAGCAAAGTAGTCCAAAAAAACAAAGTGATTCGATTGATTACCACTTAGTAAAAGGCTGATTTTGGCCAATTTGTCGCTCCAATTTTTTTGGGAGCGTAAATGATGGGAAAGAAAGGGGGGCTGATTTTACCAAGGAATGTTTTTTGAGTTGCATCAGTTTCATTGTCCATTATGATAGAACATTTGTTATGCTTTTGTAAAATTTTCCTTCCCACTATTATACTGAGAACTGTTAGTGTGGTTTTGTCATCAGACAACTATTTTACAGTGCAGTTTCTGTGTTTTGATTCAGGAAATGTACATCTCACGTGTAAATGTGCTAACAACAATACATGTTTTGTCCCTGCTAGGCACAGCAAAATGGGTTCCAATGGACATACCTATCCCTCTATGTACTTCTGTTTTGACCAAATTTCCCAGCCAGTTGGAAAGTAACATTCAGGTTATTCTTTGACCAAAAGTGACCAGTCAGAAGAGCCAGTGGGTCCCGCATCGACCAATCACAACCTCCCCATTGCCTGAACTTGCACTTCCTGTAACCCCACCACCCACACCCACACCTCCTTCTACATCTCTCCTCCCTGTCTCCTCCTAATCCCACCCACGAGACCCACCCTAACTCCACCACTCTGCCTCCCCTACTCCTCCTCCTCCTCCTCTCCCCCTCCTCTCCATTCCTTCACCCTCCCCCCCCCCCCCCCCTCCCCTTCCCAGGCATCGCTCTATCAACCTCTTCATCCCCGGCTATCAGAGGCTATGGATAGAGGCAGAGGAGAACTCCTTTGAGGAGAAGCTAGTGCAGGACCTGGCCGTAAGTACCGGGCCGGCCCGGCCCCCACGGCCCCCCCCGGCACCCCTGGCGCCCTGCGTCGGCGTCTCGTCCTTCCCCCCCGCCCCCCCGCCGGTTCTGCCTGCAGAGTGCTTCTTTAGCCGCGCGCCCGTCGAACCCCGGGAGTGCTCGCTCGCCGGCCGGCCGCTGCCCCGTGGCCCTGCAGCCGTCGCGGCACCGCCGCCCCGGGCCGTGGCCCACACGAGCCACACCAAGCCCTCCAAGCAGAGGTCGCTCAGGGGTCAGAGGCTGCATGATCAACTGAGGAGAAGCAGGGCGGGCCCCGGCGGCGCTAGAAAGTGGGGCTATGCCTGCTATCTGACGGCAGTGGTAAGAAACCAGGGGGGGGGAGGCCCTAGCGGCGGGGGGACCCCCCCCACCCCAGCCGCCACCCGTCGCTAGTCATTCCCTTTATTTTTTTTTGGTGTACTTTTTATTTTATATTTTTTGTAACATTTTTGTCGTCGTCAGATTTTGGATGGAGCCCGTCCGTTGTGGTTGCCTACTCTCTGCCGCCCCTTGTGAGTCTGTAGTGTAAGTGTCGCGGCAGTGAGTCTGTGGTTACCGTGGTTACCGTGGCGTCAGTGGCATGCTCGCAGTCGTACTCTTGTGGTATTCCATCCCCGGGCCCTCGCTCAACGAAGGCGGATACAGATCTCATTCCCACTGTGGCGTTGACACGCGTTAGAATGTGTTTCTAGGCTACCCGCCGTTGTCACGCTGTTGATGTATTGTTTTATTCATTTGATCGAGAAACACTTCTTTTTTTTTTTTATCCAAGTCTACTAAATATACCGTCTTGGCGATTTCTCTTTCAGCGAGTGCAGCTTCGTTGTGTCTTCTGAATTTATTTTTTCTATTTTTGGTAGTTTGTTTTGGGGGTCCTGCTCATCGTCATTTCGCCCCATCGCGTTCAGCTCCGCTTGACCGCTGAAAGACACGCATGCGTCCAACGTCTTCCATCCCGCATACTAACCCCTCTGCCCCATCCCTCCCATCCCACTCAACCTGCACACCAGGGGGGTGTCGTCGTCGTGGTGTGTGTGTGTGTGTGTGCGCGCATGTGTGTGCCGATTAAGTGGTTTCGACGCTGCTTTTAAGTGTGTTCCGTGATGTTGTTCCTCCACCCAAAAAAACGTGAGTATGAGTGTAGACCCAACAGTGTTTTTCCTTTTTGTCTTAACATTTGAGAAAATTTGACATTTTGACTGTTGGTCGGGGAATTAAAACACAAAAAACACCAAACCTGTGTCGTCGTTGTGAGCGGCGAGCGATGCGTTTTCGCTAACTTCAACCAAAACGCCTGTGCACTCTTGTGCAGAAAACCCCGATGAAGATTGTGGAGGAGGAGGAAGAGGAGGAGGCGGAGGTCAAGCCCGACCCCCTTCACCAGCTCATCCTCCACTTCAGCCACAACGCACTCACAGAGAGAAGGTGACCCCACCTGTGCTCCTCCGTCATGCAGCTGATCTAATATGACCCCACCTGTGCTCCTCCGTCATGCAGCTGATCTAATACTTGATGTGTGGTGATTCAGATAGAGATTTGTGTGTTTTTGGTACGGCACTGTGTTCAATTAAATGTTATCACTAGCTGCACAATTGCAGAATTACAAAGTACAAAAGGAATCCACAAATCCACATATTTACATAATTGCAATGAATCCGTATAGTAGTCAATAATAGTATAAACAGTTCAGTGTGAATATAAAGTGTACTGCAGATAGTCCAGATGTTGTTGAAGGGGGGGGGGGGGGGGGTCCATTGGTACTAAAATAGCACAGAGTTGTGATTATACTTTCTATATGATGTTTGTGTGTGAGACGCTCAAAGATTTTGCTCACATATTGTGACATTCAAACCCTCTGCTTCTTTTCAGTCACTTGGAAGAAGATCCGTTGTATATTGCTTATGCGGACATGATGGCGAAGGTACCTATAGTGCTTTGAGTGTTCATGGAGATGAGAATAAGAGTGGGTGTGTGTGGCAAATAAAAGTATATACAATTGTGTAACGTTAAAAATTATAATAATAATAAGGAAAAAAAAATACAAAGCTCTTTCTTCTGGTTTCTTTTCTGCAGAGTTGTGCAGAGGATGAAGAAGAAGAGGATGAAGAGAAAGAGAAGACATTTGAAGTAAGCTGTTTCGGGCAGCTTTCATCTTCGCTGCTGCTTCGGGTTGCAATACCCTACAACTGTTAGCTGCTGCATTTGTGTGTCATTGTGTGTGTGTGTGTGTTCGTTCGTGTTCCCCCTGTCCAGGAAAAGGAAATGGAGAAGCAGAAGATCCTGTACCAACAGGCTAGGCTGCACGCCCGCGGGGCCGCCGAGATGGTGCTGCAGATGATCAGCGCCAGTAAAGGTGAGCACATGCAGGCATGGCCGCGTGGGCCCTGGTCTCGTCTAGAGTGGCGCTTGGGTACAAAACGGATGAATATACACACATGCAGTGGCTGAGCAAAGCCCCCATACCCCCATTTAGACCCAATTATTACTGCAAGAAGGTTGTGGCCAGTGGGAAAGAGAGTGCTTATGCTCACAGTGCATTTATTTGGCATACACAAATGACCACAAATCACCGATGACGGAATACGCAAAGCGATGCCATTTATGAAATAATAACGAGCCATAATCCTATATTCACTGAATAATATTGTTCATCCATTTATTTTAAATGAGCTCTATTACTTGTGCTATTGTTGTAAATCTGTTGTCTACTTCATGAATAATATCCCCGTACCACAGGTTGAGAAACGCTGGTCTACAGCCTTGCATGTATACACAGCGTAGTACAGCTAGTATAGGAGGTAGAGCCTCTTCCATCCCCCTGCTCCTTACAGCAGGCTATAGGTGTCCTTGAGCAAGACACCCTAACTGCTCCTGACGGCTGACTACGCCGTGGTTGAATGTGTGTGTGTGTGTGTGTGTGTGTGAATATGAGGCATGACTTGTAAAGCGCTATATAAAAGCAGCCATTACCATTACACAGCATGGGGATCTGGGTGATGACAGTGTATATTTCACCCCCCCCCCCCCCGAAACTTAGATACTGATATTTAACTATTAAAGGTGGTATAGGTAAGATGTAAGAGGTATACTTTTGAGTGTCTATTTGTAAAATAAAACAAAGAAATCGATCACAGTATGTAGACTCACAGCTCTTGGTGTGTGTGTGTGTGTGTGTGTGTGTGTGTGTGTGTGTGTGTGTGTGTGCGTGTGCGTGCGTGCTTGGATCAGGTCGACTCGGCCCCATGGTGACCTGCACCCTCAAGCTGGGCATCTCCGTCCTGAACGGTGGCAATGTGCAAGTGCAACAGGTGACGCACCCCTCCGTCTACACGTCCCCTGGCCTTTGGTTTCCGTGTGTCGTCCGTGTTCAAGTTAGATGTGTTTTTTTCGGGACATTTTTCATTTCCATGCTACTCTCTTTGGGTTAATTTGTTGAAGGTCTTTTGATCTCGTCTTTCTGATCGTACGCAAGGTCTTTGGATCTGATCGTATGGAAAGGTCTCTTTGGATCTGATCGTACGGAAGGTCTTAGGATCTGTAGCTCTAAAAGGGATCGGTAGAACACGACATGCGTGCATGTGTACATCTGCGTCCGTGTGTCCACGTGACCGGACACAGCGGTTGATCCGTTTGTTTGTACCTTTTTTTTCTTTCCACCCACACGGCAGAAAATGCTGGATTACCTGAAAGAGAAAAGAGATTCGGGCTTCTTCAAAAGCCTGACGGGACTCATGCAGTCGTGCAGGTAGGGGCCTCGATAAGTCCTCTGTGAAACACTCTCGGCAGCACCGATGACCAATCCATTCTGATGCTGATGATGATGATGTGGTGTTTTGTTTTCTTGTTTTCTTGATTTAATCCAGTGTCCTGGATTTGAATGCGTTTGAGAGACAGAATAAAGCAGAAGGACTCGGGATGGCTTCAGAGGAAGGGTCGGGTGAGTTTGTTTGACCTGGTGATGGATGTCAGGCCACATACTGTACACTCAAGTCGGTCGGTCGGTCAGTTCGGGGCAGACACGCAGAAGTATCTTCCCGTCATCCCATTTCAATACACGGTTCGGTTTTCAACCGAAGCATGGCGGTATGTCGTAGTGTCTAAATTAATTATGGCTGTTTATATCCAACTTCACACGTATACATAAATAACATGAATCAATGTATACAATCCCACACACACACATTTGCACAAACTCCACTTGTGTTATCATTAATAATGACGTCTGCTGTACATTTTAACCAATCCATTTTTCCCTGGTGTGTGTGTGTGTGTGTGTGTGCGTGTGTGTGCGTGCGTGTCCCCACCCCCACCCGTCAATCAATGTTTATTTTAAATGTACTCCTTTATTTGTACTGTCCTTTTTTGCAACATGACAATGTCTTCATACCCCCTCCTCTCTTCTGCCCTTTCTCCCCTCCCCCCCTGTGGTGTAACCCGATGTCCTCTCTTCTTTTTCTGCTTACATCCGTTGTTGCGTTCGCCGTCTGTCCGTTCGTCCGTCCGTCTCCTCCCCATCATTCAAAAAAAACAACCAAACTAAACAAAACACCTCATCGACGGCAGCCAACACCAAGCAGGGTAAATGGTTTGATCCGGCCCCATGCGGCTAGCTAGCCACATCGGGCCAGCGCTGCTGCTGCTGCTGCTGCTGCCATCTAGTCCACCCATGCACATGTCAACCTCTCTTAGCGCATGTACATGTCTCGGTCAAGTCTCTGATGTGTGTGTGTGTGTGTGTGTGTGTGTGTGTGTGTGTGTGTGTGTGTGTGTGTGTGTGTGTGTGTGTGTGTGTGTGTGTGTGTGTGTGTGTGTGTGTGTGTGTGTGTGTGTGTGTGTGTGTGTGTGTGTGTGTGTGTGTGTGTGTGTGTGTGTGCCACATGTTGTCTACTAACGCGGTAGCCCCAGATACAGCGTGTGCCGCTGTATCGACGCTGCTCTCCTCTAGGGGGCGTCAGTGGCCTCTGCAAAGCTTTTGAAGCGGCTGATTTCACAAAGCTGGTTTCCAGACAGAGGTTAAACTTTCACGTGGTGGTCGCTATAAGTGATCTATTCTATCTAGCCGCTTGTTGAAATGCCACAGTAGAGTTGTTTGTGTTGAAGTGTCTTTTTGTTTTTATCAGGGTTTAATCAGTGCTTTGGATTCATAAGCTTAATGCTGACATCTAAAGTGGCCCTGGATGTTGTGCCGTTGAAACTGTGGCAGAAGGCCCTTTAGAGAGAGCTGTGCTCCCCGCCTGGCTCACGCAGAGGTCTTCGAGGTCTAAAGGGCTCAGTTTCACGCTTCTTGGCGAGAGCTGTCGTTGTCGTCTTTTTTTTTTGCCATGTTTGCCGGTTCCAAACCCCGTCCCCCCCATCCCCCCCCCCTGCTGATCGTCTCTCTCTCCCTCTCTCCCCGGAAGGCTCCAAAGTGTTACAGAACGATGACTTCACCATAGACCTCTTCCGCTTCTTGCAGCTCCTGTGTGAGGGACACAACGGAGGTGAGGTCCCCCCTGTTCACTCCGTGTGTGTGTGTGTGTGTGTGTGGTGTGTGCGTGTGCGCGCGCAAGACACAGAGAGAGAGCGAGCGTGTCTTAGGGTTTCTCCGATCAAATTCCGCTTGTCCGCAGATTTCCAGAATTTCCTAAGGACCCAGACGGGGAACACTATGACGGTCAACATCATCATCAGCACGGTGGACTACCTCCTTCGCCTGCAGGTATGTTGGACGCATACACGCGTGCACGCACACACGCACACACGCACACACACACACATGGGTGACCGTGTTCAAATGTGTTGTTATGCCTCCCCTTTCCCGTCCCTCCAGGAGTCCATCAGCGACTTCTACTGGTACTACTCCGGGAAGGACGTCATCGACGAGCCGGGGCAGCTCAACTTCTCCCGGGCGCTGTCAGTGGCCAAGCAGATCTTCAACTCCCTGACTGAGTACATTCAGGTAGGAAAGATAATAATAATAATAATAATAATAACTTTATTGGTATAGCAGCACCTTTGTGTAGCCTAAAAGTTCTTCACAATAGTGCAAAGTTTGCACTATTGCAAAAAAATTGCATAAGAAGACTAAGAGTAATATTAAGTTAAGATTAAGTGAGATTAAGCGTGAGTAAAATGTGGAATCTCACAAGATATCGATACATATCACAACACGCTTGTGAATTCAAAAGACCGTTCTAAACGGTCTAACTGATTGTCTTTACATGGAAGTATAACAGACATGTAAAGATATGAAGTATGGTATGGGACGACAAAGATAGTTTTCCCTTCTCTATGTGGTTTCAAGCCTCACATGTTGATCATGTAAAGGGCGTATCTCCTCATCGTTATTCATTAGTTCATACTATTAAGCGGGGTATCTGGATAAGTCCATATCTTCATTTCATGACGGCACAATACCAATTCAAAGACATATAAACAATCATATTGACTTACTGCCCGGGCACTGCCCGCATTCCGGTCCCGTCTTCCCTGAGATAAACAAACGGCAAGCTTGGGTGTATGAGGTGGGGTGGCTTGTTGTGACGTCAGATTAGTTCTGAAGGGGATTGCCAGGAAGACCAGACAGGTTTTGCGATACTACGTCACACAAATTCACAGATCGGAGGAAACCCTCGAGTGAAATCAAACCACTATTCACCGCGTGCCGCTAAACATAGCGCCCCGGCTGTGCTCGGGTTAGTTGCCCCGGGAACGCCGTTTATCATTTTCCCCACTTTGTGTGTCTGTCTACACTTATTTATATTGTTTTTTTCCCGGCGTACGCCTAGCGACGATCTCAATGACGGCGAACAATTAACGAAGCAATCGCAATCTTCCGGAGTTGCTAATTTGTTGTTATTAAGAAGCGCACACGCACACGCGAGATGTTAATCAGATGAGCATTCAGATCCTCCTATTTGCCCTTTCCTTTCTCTATCAGACACCCCTCCCACGCCTGATCGTCTCCTTCCGCTTCATGATTACATTGATTGTGTCGTCGTCCTCCGCCGCCTCTCCTCCTTGACGTGATTCTGTTCCCGTCTTCCCTCCCTCCCTCCCTCCCTCCCTCCCTCCCTCCCTCCCTCCCTCTCTCATCCTCCCACCCTCTGGCTCACCCTTCAGGGTCCCTGCATCGGAAACCAGCAGAGTCTGGCTCACAGCAGGCTCTGGGACGCGGTGGTGGGTTTCCTGCACGTGTTCGCCAACATGCAGATGAAGCTGTCACAGGTAAGCTGGTACATCACGTGTGTCCTCCCACCATCTTAAGGGAGCCCCTATTTCACCACCAGGTGTTGACTGGATCAGTCTGCCAGCCCCACCGCAGCGTTCCCCCGGCTGGTTGGCCAGTACGGTCTATCCTACATCAGGGTGGACACTCATCGCTGTGTGATGTCACTGTGTCAAAGGCTATTTTAGTCACGTGACGTTGTGACGTTGTTTAGTCACGTTGTGGAACGGCTTGTAATGACTACTCCCACTCCACACCTGGGGTGTGCTAAAATAGGGCCCCTTTAAAGTGAAATGAACACGACACAGTTTTGTGTTTCCAAATGTTCGTATAAAATGTATACAGTCAACTTTGATGGTGAAACAAAGACCTGTTATTCTTTTGCAGGACTCCAGTCAGACTGAGCTGTTGAAGGAGCTGATGGATTTGCAGAAGGACATGATTGTAATGATGCTGTCTTTGCTAGAAGGTACACCTCTTAGAATTGTTTTACCCAGAATTAGGTTGAATTAATTAATTCATTAAATATAAAGATTGCATCGTTTAGGTCTTCAAGAATGCTGGCAATGAATCCAGAAAGACTGGTCTTACCACCTTACACATATGCACTACATGGGGATCGGGGTGATGAGTAAACAACAAATTAATCGATACAATTATTTATTTATTTTATTTTTTTAATTACACAAATCAGATTTTTTTTTTTCTTGAAAAGGTTGACAGATTGTGGTGCCCTCAGTTCCTCTGGCTGTTGATTGAGATCTTGATTGTTTATTGAAATTTTGATTGAAAAATCTGAACCAATGAACAGACTTTAAAAACAGGTGTGGGTGACTTGTAGCTTACTGACCACAAAGGAGAAGGTTTCAGTTCTCATGCCTAGAAACGACATGTGGTGTTAAATAACCTTTTATTTGTGGTAATAATTTTTTTTTTCCCCTCAATATCAAAAAAAACCATACTTACTTTCACACTTTGTCTCCCCCTTCCTATATAAATATGGATATTCTTATCCATAGCTTAGAATCCCTTTTTTTTAAAAAGCCTGGTTTAGTTTAGTAGTTTAGTTTTGTCATTAACATGAACTATGTACCGGGCTTCCCTCAGGCAACGTGGTGAACGGCACCATCGGGAAGCAGATGGTGGACACGCTGGTGGAGTCCTCCAACAACGTGGAGATGATCCTCAAGTTCTTCGACATGTTCCTCAAGCTCAAGGACCTGACCACCTCCGACAACTTCCGGGAGTACGACCCCGACTACAAGGGAGTCATCTCCAAGAAAGACTTCCAGAAGTCCATGGAGAACCAGAAGCAGTACACGCAGTCGGAGATCGAGTTCCTGCTGTCCTGCACCGAGGCCGACGAGAACGACATGTTCAACTACGAGGAGTTTGTGGAGCGCTTCCACGAGCCCGCCAAGGACATCGGCTTCAACGTGGCGGTGCTGCTCACCAACCTCTCGGAGCACATGCCTCACGACTCGCGCCTGGACCCCTTCATGGAGCTGGCGGAGAGCATGCTGAGCTACTTTGAGCCCTACCTGGGCCGCATCGAGATCATCGGCGGTGCCAAACGCGTGGAGCGTGTCTACTTCGAGATCAGCGAGTCGAGCCGCGAGCAGTGGGAGAAGCCGCAGGTCAAGGAGTCGAAGAGGAACTTCATCTTTGATGTGGTCAACGAGGGCACCGAGAGCGAGAAGATGCAGATGTTCGTCAACTTCTGCGAGGACACCATCTTTGAGATGCAGCTGGCCTCGCAGATCTCGGAGCCGGATGTGGTCGAGCGGCCCGAGGAGGAAGAGGAGGAGGAGGATGCGCACGGCCTGCTGGACGAGGAGGAGGAGGGCGCCCAGGAGTCGGTGTCGGCGTTCACTGCCGTCTGCCGTGGGCTGCGAAAGAAGGCGTCCGGCGTCTGCCAGGCCCTGTCCCTCGGCGGCATGCGCAAGCAGTTCAAGAAGGTCAAGAAGCTGTCGATGAAGGAGATGATTGTGGGCTTCTTCTCCTTCTTCTGGATGCTCTTCACAGGCTTCTTCAAGGGCATCTACAACCTGATCTTTGGCTTCTTCCATCTCATCTGGTCCTCCATGTTCGGCGGCGGCCTGGTGGAGGGCGCCAAGAACATCAAGGTGACGGACATCCTGGGCAGCATGCCCGACCCCACCCAGTTCGGCGTCCACGGCGACACGGCCGAGGGCGACAAAGCGGAGACGGGCGAGATGTCGGCCGGCGTGGACGTGACGGCGGCCGGGCCGCTGACCGACAAATCGGAGGTCGACATGATGATGGAAATGCTGAACCCACCGCCGAAGAAGGAGGGCGGGAAGACCGTGGAGCTGGGGCTGGGCGACGTGTCTGAAATAGCCACGGAGAGCACAGAGAAAAAGGTAACCGTGTAAGACCCGATCGGCCCGTGACGAGCGGTGTCGTACACCGTCGACGCCGCAGATAGGCAGGAGCAATCATTTCAACGGTCTTTCTCTTACAGAAGCTGTCGTCCGTCATTAAAACCACCGAAAAACCGGACACCGAGTCGGAGAAGGCGGAGTGAGTAAAAAGCGTAAAAAGTCGTGAGAAAGCATTAAAAATGTATTATGGTGATTTATTATTACCACGGCACGACGATTGACTAAGTGAAACTGTGCCGCCGTTTTAGCACGGAGAACCAGGAGAAGGAGGACAAGCCAAAGGAGGAGTCCAAGGAGTCCGCAGCCGAGGGGAAGTCCAAGGCCACACCGGAACCACCCAAGGAGGAGTCGGCCTCCATCATGTCCTGCATCTTCGCTGTGCTGCAAGTCTATCTGATCAAGATGCTGGTGAGCAGCGTCGACACACACCTCACGCTATCCCCCTGGACAGACACACACACACCTCACGCTATCCCCCTGGACAGACACACACACACCTCACGCTATCCCCCTGGACAGACACACACACACCTCACGCTGTCCCCCTGGACAGACACACACACACCTCACGCTATCCCCCTGGACAGACACACACACACCTCACGCTATCCCCCTGGACAGACACACACACACCTCACGCTGTCCCCCTGGACAGACACACACACACCTCACGCTGTCCCCCTGGACAGACACACACACACCTCACGCTATCCCCCTGGACAGACACACACACACCTCACGCTGTCCCCCTGGACAGACACACACACACCTCACGCTATCCCCCTGGACAGACACACACACACCTCACGCTGTCCCCCTGGACAGACACACACACACCTCACGCTATCCCCCTGGACAGACACACACACACCTCACGCTGTCCCCCTGGACAGACACACACACACCTCACGCTGTCCCCCTGGACAGACACACACACACCTCACGCTATCCCCCTGGACAGACACACACACACCTCACGCTGTCCCCCTGGACAGACACACACACACCTCACGCTATCCCCCTGGACAGTCACACACACACCTCACGCTGTCCCCCTGGACAGTCACACACACACCTCACGCTATCCCCCTGGACAGACACACACACACCTAACGCTATCCCCCTGGACAGACACACACACACCTCACGCTATCCCCCTGGACAGACACACACACACCTCACGCTATCCCCCTGGACAGACACACACACACCTCACGCTATCCCCCTGGACAGACACACACACACCTCACGCTATCCCCCTGGACAGACACACACACACCTCACGCTATCCCCCTGGACAGACACACACACACCTCACGCTGTCCCCCTGGACAGACACACACACACCTCACGCTATCCCCCTGGACAGACACACACACACCTCACGCTATCCCCCTGGACAGACACACACACACCTCACGCTATCCCCCTGGACAGACACACACACACCTCACGCTATCCCCCTGGACAGACACACACACACCTCACGCTATCCCCCTGGACAGACACACACACACCTCACGCTATCCCCCTGGACCTGGACAGTCACCCACCACTGTTTCTGTTTTTTACCCTCAAAGACGGCTACATGTACATTGTACATTACAATGTCACCATGTCGCAACTAAAATTGTTCCGTCCACAGAACTATCTGGCTCGCAACTTCTACACCCTCCGCTTCCTGGCTCTGTTCTTGTGTTTTGCCATCAACTTCATCCTTCTCTTCTACAAGGTAAACAAATACTAAAGTGTTGTTACCCATTTAACATATGGGGAAAAAACTCAAAAACTGTTGCCAGGATCGTCCTTAGAAAAAATTCTTTGGACAATCCTTGCTGATTTTGTTGTTTTTCCAACACTAGATAGAATCTAATCACAATTTTAAATAATGGGGAATGATGGCGAATGTGGGCGTCCCCACAGAAAGTGCAGGACAGTAGTAGAAAGAGTATATACACAATAAGAAAAGCCCTAAAAAGCTCTACAAGAGCCTCCACCAGCATTCTGATCCACAAGATGGTGGATCAAGATCTAAATCTAAAATCTAGAGAATTCAATCCTCTTTATTGGTCACACACATGTACACACACAGTGACATTTAGTGAGTATTAAGAGAAGTGGGCAGCTATTGTGTCGGGGTCCGGTGCCTTGCACAAGGGCTGTTCCCAGGAGACGAACTGGCACCCTTTTCCTAAGTACCAGTTATCACTCTGTACTTGGTCTGTTTCGGGGACTTAAACCAGCCACCCTCGGGTTCCCAAGCCAAGTTCCAAGCGACTGAGCTACTGCCGGTGGTAACACCGACACAAGCTCCATTAAAGACTTTGTCAAAGATTTCCCGGGTGTCTGTCCAGGTGACGGCGGAGGCGGCGGAGGGTGACGAGGAGGACGACGACCCCTGGGCCAGCGAGGACGCCGAGGAGGAGGACGAGAACACCCTGTTCGACATGGATGAGTTCGTCCTGCAGGAGAGCACGGGCTACATGGCCCCCACACTCCTCTTCATGGCCTACTTCCACACCCTCATCTCCCTGCTCTGCCTGGTCGGGTACTACTACCTGAAGGTAAGACTACTACCACTAATACTAGTACCTGTAGGTAAGACTACTACTACTACTACTAGTACCTGAATGTAAGACTACTACTCCCACCACTTATACTACTACCTCAAGGTAAGACTACTACTACTACCACTGAATGTAAGACTACTACTACCACCACCACCTCTACCTGAAGTTTAACTACTACTACTACTACTACTTCTGCTACTACCTAAGGTACTGCTACCTGAACATAAGATTACTGCTACTACTTCTAGTACTGCTACCTGAAGGTAAGACTACTGCTATAACTTCTACTACTACTACTATTACTAATACCTCCTGAAAGTAAGATTACTGCTACTACTACTAGTACTGCTTCCTGAACATAAGACTACTGCTACCACTACTACAACTACTACTACTACTACTACTACTACTACTACTACTACTAGTACTGCTACTACTACTACTAGTACTACTAGTACTACTAGTACTGCTACCACCACCACCACCACCACCACTACTAGCTACTACCTGAAGGTAAGGACCAGCACTCCCAAGACGATGACGGCTACTTCTACTACTACTATTCCGTAATTGACTTCAAATTATGTTATTAAGGATTATCAAGGTGTGCATTTAGCATACCGGTCTGGGTGATTTAACCGCTGTAGCCGGTTCTCCTGGCTTCACTAAAACATCATATTACCAATATCGTTGGCCGAAATGAATTTCTTACAGATTCTCTCTAAGAGCTTAAGAACATGATGAGACAAAGATAAGTGTTTGCCAACCCTGGATTGAGCAGGTAAAAGGAAAAAAAGGAAAGAAAGCAAAAGTCCTGGATGAAAATCCTTCACAGAGGGGCCATAGAGATGGATGGATGGACCGACAGCATCTGTTGTTGCCCTGCAGGTCCCTCTGGTTGTGTTCAAAAGGGAGAAGGAGATCGCCCGCAAGCTGGAGTTTGACGGCCTCTACATCACGGAGCAGCCCTCGGATGACGACATCAAGGGCCAGTGGGACAGACTGGTCATCAACACGTCGTAAGTGTGTGTGTGTGTGTGTGTTCAATGCTACTTAGTGCACTGATGCTTGATATGGTTTTCAAGTTTCAAAGCAAAATGTTTCTATACCCGATGGTGAATGGTACATGCGGTTAAAAAAGGTATTTGCAGGGATTTTTGCATTTCACGATTCAAAAACGTTGAGGTTCTTTTCCCCACCGTCCTTTGTAGATCCTTCCCCAATAACTACTGGGACAAGTTCATTAAGCGCAAGGTCAGTTGGACATTTTTTGTCGCTTACTTTTCGATCAATCTACCTTTTTTATTATACAAAAATCACGTCAAATCATGTGTTTCTCCCCCCCCCCCATCCTGAACCGTGTCCACAGGTGATCAACAAGTATGGCGACATGTACGGTGCTGAGCGTATCGCCGAGCTGCTGGGTCTGGACAAGAGTGTGCTGGACTTTGACCCCACCATCGAGACGGTAGAGAACGAGGCCTCCCTGATGTCCTGGTGAGAGCCTCCCTCGACACACACACACACACACACACACACACACACACACACACACACACACACACACACACACACACACACACACACCTCAGTAGCAACTAGACCCCATTGGTCCATTACTCATTGCACACAATTGCCTACCAAGGTGCTGGTTGGAGTTGTATTAGAGTATTAGTTATTAGAGATTAGAGATTCTTTACAAGTACAATGCTTACTAAATACTTAGTGAGCATTTATTACTTAATGAATTACTTAATTCGCTCCCGCAGTATGAATCCTTCACGACAATAACAGTAGAAGTAAAACTTCACATTAAGTTCAATTAAAATAATTAAATGTAATAAATAGTGCCATGAATGGACCCTGGTCCACTCTGTGCAACATGTTTTAAAAATACACTAGAATAACAAATGAGTCAATAGGGACTTAGATCGCCCTCTATGGGTTAAACGCATGCTATTGCATGCGCTACCCGTCACTGCCATTTCTGGAGTAATAAGGGAACGTCAATCAAACATTCTGCCTGCACCCCTAGACCTGATGGTTGTGTGAGCAATGTAACCCTGCCCTAAATGTTTGCCAGAAGGCCTTTTTCCTCTTTCTTTAGAGAGTAGGCAGGGACTAGTTAGGACTAGTTAGTTAGGGTCTTAGGTTTTCCTCTAAATACATGTTTGAGCTCCACGTATATCCTCACAGCCTGTGTTATGTTAAATTGCATTATGACCGAATAAGAAAGTACTTGCGTGGTTTTACAGGACAGGTGTGTGACGTAAACATGTGTTTGTGTTGTGTTTGTGTGCTTTCCTCACCGACAGGATGAGCTCCATTGATACCAAGTACTACATCTGGAAAATGGGTGTGGTTTTTACCGACAACGTAAGCCAATAACGACAGCTCATACTCGTACAACTCGTACTAGCCAGTATGTGTGTTACACTGTTGTAATTACTGTGGACTTGGTCTGGAAATGTCAAACTCAATAGTTGCTATGCTAATACTATAACAATAACAACTAGAGGGCCCTCAGAAGAGCGCATAGCTCTGCCACACCAAAAAGTCCACTGGATCCGCACCAAAATGGAATCAACTTATGAGCCAGTTCCTTGGCTCATACAAAATCGAACCACCAAGTTGTGTTCAATTACGTACATAACATTTCGAGTTATCTTACTAACAGACCATCCTCCGGCCATCTTTGATGGAGGAGGTAACTATAGGCTAATGGCATAACCAATGCCCTCTAGTATACGTATACTTTTAATGAGCCTACAGAAGTCATCAACTATTAAAGTGAAATTAAGTAAATGATCGGGATTCATTAAGATACCAATCTTACTACGTTTTAACTCATTATGACTGGTGCGAGGGTTCAGCTTTAGCAGAATAGTAAACCAAGTCTCTCTCTCTCTCTGTCTCTCTCGCTCTCTCTCTCTGGACAGTACTTCTTGTAT